>JAQFYM010005245.1:0-13675 GCA_034694785.1 Agrenia bidenticulata
ATTTTATCGCATAGGCAGTTGACTTGACCCATATGCATCTAGAATAATATAAAAAAAATACAAAAAATATATATATATTCGCTAGATCTTATAAAAAAGATAAGACATTCGCAAATGCATAAATTAATATTACAAAGTATAGCATATATATTGCCATATATTATTATAAATATTGTATCAGAAAAAAGTAACCATGGGGTAAATAATAGGTATATTTAGAAAATACCATAGAGAAAGTGCAAAGAGTAAGCGTTTTAAAATAACCTTTAAAAATATGTTATAAAAAATAAACAGAAGTAAAAACAATACTATATATAAATTAATAGCAAAATAATTTTTCTTTTTCGTCGATTTATGTATGTTTAAATTTATACCTTCTCTTCATGACCGGGGTCTTTTAAGTATAGTTTCCCTAATTTTTTTTCAATACTACCGTAACCTTAGTTTCACATTATCTTTTTTTTTATTATAACTCAAGATATTATCTCTTTCATATTACTTATTTTTCTATCAATATGATACGTATGTAAATACGAAACTGCCAAAAGTATGCATCTTGTAAAAACACCTCATGCTTAATTTAGGCAAAATATGGCATAAGCAATCTTTGTTAAGTTTTTGTATATTGTACAAAACAAATAATGAGTACCCTTTTTTTGGGCTAAAGAAACATATGTTTTTACGCTGATAGTTAAAGAAAAGCCAGGGCAGCGATTAAATTACAGAACATAAAAATGTACGCTGATAGTAAAAAAAGTGTTAGAACTTTGCAGAAATATAAAAATTGTTCAAAATTCCATAAAAAGTATTTTGTAATAATTTATACCGAAAAAAAACATTTTAGTACACAGAATTACCACTTCTACAAAATAAGGGTTTTTTTTCATGGATATACAATTTTACAAATATATATATAATTTTAGACAAAAAAAACATCAAAGTATAAATTACCATCAAATAGATCTGATGATAAAATTAAAACTATCAAGAAATGGGTTTAGCTAGTAAACACAAAAAACGAGAAAAAAAGACTCTGCATGGTTAATTTTACTATCACCGTAACAAAAATAGCTCTAAAACTGACGTAAATTTTTCTATCAGCATAAAAAATACGTCCTGTCAGACTTGTTAAACAGCAAAGTATTTTACAAGAGCTTTCTATATTTGTACAGATAAATTTAATTTTTTACTAGAATTTTTGAATTAAATAGTATATACAAGAACCCAGGTGATAAAATTGCACATACAAAAATAAGCGAATGTGCGCATACAATAAAGAACCGGAATTTTTTTTTAACAATACATTTAATTTATTTACGTGAAAATAATGGTTCAATTGTTGGCAAAAATTACTTGTTTTTGTTTTCTTTTTATGATTTGCACATGATGTAAAAAATCATTTAACGCTTTGAAAGAAAATTATTGCTGTTTTTCAAATATAACAAACGAAACTAATATGTGCTTTTGAATTTTACAAGAAAAATTAGTTGTGTAAAAAAATAGCAGCTACGGCCGTGTTTAAAAAATTTTCCATTGAATTTTTTTATATTATTTCTACAATGGAAGAAAAAATACCCAGAGAGCTTTCCTTAGTCATAAAATTTCCAATTAAAAAAAATCTTTCCATATGAAAATTTATATAATACATCAGGGGTTATTTACTGGGCTCAAAAACCAGAATTGAAACTGATTTAGAAGCTTAATTGATAGGTGACCAATGCAATGAAACATTTTATTTAGTACATGTATGACTAACTACTATATTTGACTATATTTTAAGTGTTTTAAAAGCATATTTGGTTATTAAAAAATATTTTTTAAATATTTTTTGAGCCCAGTTGAGAACCCCTGTAATACATAAAAAAATCCAAAGGTCAATTTTTTTCCAATGGATTTTTTCACCCCTTAATTTGGGCTTAAAATCGCCAATGGAAAAATTTATATACACGCCCTAAATATACAAAAACTATATTAGCCAATCTAATAGACCTTGCTTCTACAATATTATTTTAAGGTAAATAGAAGATTATGCGGTCATTTTTGATATATTAAAAACAACTTTTTATGTAGAGGATTATGATAATCGATTTTTAATTTGCTTAATTGTTTAGTTTATATAAGTACTAGTGTGTAACCATGTAGATTTGTCTCAGAAAGATTTTTGTTGTAATTTAAAAACATTTGTGCTATTGCAAGTCTAACGAAAAAAAAAGCGTCTAGTGCGGCATTTACTAGTATAAAAACATTAGCTTTACCAATAATTGGAACTAGTTACGGTTAGCCGCACTAGTAACTAATTTGCGAGTGTTACTGCAGTATTAACACTAATAAAACATCTCGGTAAAAAATGTACAAAATCATTTTAAGCATTAGAAAACAAAAATAATCTGACCGAAATTTAAAAAAAGCATATACGTAACATTTACAAAAAAAAAACATTTTTAGCAGCATTAAATTGTATATCTATTAACAGGCCGAATAAAAAAACTTCGGGCTCGATTTATAACTTAAGATTCCACACGAAATCAACATATAGTCAATTTGCTAAATAAAACATTTAAGAAAATGCCAGCGGGCTAAAAAAAATTCTTTATCTTCAAAAAACATAATATTCATATATTGCATAATCACTTAAGCTTTCATAATTTTCTATAAGATTTTCTTCAATTAGAAAATAAACTTTGCATATTGTGCTTTAAAATACAAACTATACATTTAAAACGTGGCAAGACAAATTAATACTGTGTAGTATAAATTATAAGAGGACATTATTGTAAAGCGACGTAGGTAAAAACGATTATACTTCATAATACGAGATATTATACTACGGGCTAAGATAAAGTAGAACTATACCGAAATTATACAATTTACATCAACACAAAAATAGATTTACTTTGAAAAAAATATTTGTAGATTTAGAACAAATCTTAGTCTTATTTCAGTCTCTTTAAATATACAATCACAATACATATAGTTCTTTTGTAAAAAAAATAAATTAATTTTTTTTTTATGATGCAGATAATATCACTTTAAGAATAGCACAAACCAAAGTTTATACATTTGCATATATATGCGAGCCAGGTGCGACTGAGAAAGTGAGTAGGAGGGTGTACCCTCTTTTACAAAAACTTTTTACGCCTGAATTTAAGGGGATGGGGTTTGTTTGTGCGCAATGATTTTTTTGATTTTAAGAACCTAAAAAAAAGGTTCAAAATCAATTTTTATATACAAAAATTATTAAGATTAAAACGCATACAATTAATGTTTTTAAAGCCTGTTTTTAAAAAACACTTATATCCCCTTGACTAGTTTTTCCCTGGTACGACGCTGATTAAGCATAAAAGAAAAAGGATATTTGCGTATAATTAATTCTTAGTTTTCTTTTCAAGAATTTACAACAACTCCTTTACGACTTCAAAAACATATTGATGCATTTCTAATACGCAAACTATGCAGAAGATATATGGAATATACATTTAAAATACTTTTTTTGTTTAAAAACAAAACTAAGTGTTATTAGGTGTACGATTTTTACATACAACTAATTGAAATATACTGCAACAAATTGTTTGCTGCACTCTTTTATATGTTATAAAACATAGAATGTAAGTTTAAATAGTTTTCTGCCGCGTTAAGCGAATGAACCGTATCTTTACTTGTAAAAAATAAAAAAAAATACATTTTTAGCTTTTCTAAGAATTACTGTATTTTTTTCACACAAAAACAATTTTTTTGTTACAAAAGCTATTTTTTGATTAATAAAATGCCGTTTTAAAAAGATTTGTGCTAAAATATAGCAAAACACAAGCAAAGTTCAAAACAGAAGCACTGCATACGGACAAAATGTTTTATTCAACCATAAATACACCTACGGATGATTTCTAGGCAAGTATAGCAGCCTGTGTTAGCATAATGCAGCAGCAATACACAAAAAGCGGTATTTTGTATTTTGACTGCAGTATTTTAACGCAGTTATTTACTAAATTTCAATTTTTTCCGTTTTGCTAGCTGACAAATGAGTTATTTGCAAACGAAAACCCAATATCTATAATAAAACACATTTCACTGTTTAGAAATAAGGTATTTGCTGCAAAAATTATTTTTTGTCAAAAAAATAAATTACAAAAAGATTTTTTTTGCAGTAAAAAATTAAAATGCGCTTTGTTGGCAGTTTTTGCTGCATTCTTTGTCCCTCTAATGTTCACTTATACTAAAAAGTGAGAGTAAAGCCACTGGTCGAATCTTTTATGACAATATACGGATTAAAACAAGAGAACATAACGAGATACACAGTTTTCGAAGAACAAAAATGTTTCTAAATCAGCGTAGACTTTCAGTATATAAAAAGCTTATTTATAGACAGATTATGCAAAAAGAAAGAAATCTTACTAAAAACGATCTTATTAGATAAAGTAATAACGAAAAAAAAAAGAATTAAGCAGTACATAAAGAGTACCCCAAGCCCATAAAAGCGCGCAAAATAGCTTTGGGCGATATGCTAGCCTCAAAAAACGTCTTTAAAAACGCAAAAACCTGTTTACAACATTGATATCAAAATTATACTTTTTTTAATTTATACTTTTGTAAATACTGCTGTTAATAAAATGATCATTTTTGTACATATTTTTACGTTTTTGCACGATCTAGATTTGTTTTTAAATTGTATTTTTGGTGGCCAAATTCAAACGCAAAATATTACTCGTCTTTTTTTTTTGCCTTTTTAAAAAGTATTATCTTAACAAAACACATTTTTTACCTAAAAATAAAGAAAAGCTGAAAAAAAACATATCTGGATTTCTTCTTTTTTTATAGTACATAAAACCTGGATTATTTGTACTATGGGTACCCAGACCTCTATTAACTAAGAGTTTTTAAGAAAAGAATATATGCTTAAAGCATTATATATTTATAGTGTTGAAAAAAAGATGAATACAGTACAACGTTCTACCTACTAAACTTAATAGTTTGCATGTATTAAGTTAGTAAAATTATTATACTGAACAATTGTAATTAGATATGGTACAGGTAAAACACAAAAATTTCTTTATTTCTTATTCATTCTATACTAAAAACGATTTTTATAAAAAAAAGAATTTTATAAAAAAAGAATTGTACAGAAAGCAGTGTTTACTTGTAATATAACATCGAAAGCCCATCAAAAAAAGAAAACGTTTATAGGAACAAAAATTTTCTTGCAAATGTAAATATATTTGCATCCTTTTATATATTTATTTCGACGAGCCTCTGAATTTATCGGTAATTCAATTTTCAAAAAAAAAAAAACGATTTTTGGTCTAGAAGCCACTAGGAAATATACTACATACTGTACATAGACGTTGAAACTCTAAAACTTAATAAGTTTGAACCCTGTACAAATGATATTTTTACAACTTGGCAGAGTTTTAGAAAGCAGGATAATTTGTTGTCAAATAAGATAACGTAATGTTATCTTTGAATAACATTTAACCACAAAAAATGGATTTTCTTATAAATGAAAAATCTTTATGTGTTAGCATTGTTCGATTTTTTTTTTGTGTTTATCAGATTCTTATTAAAAATTTACTTACTTTTCATAACATGACATTCGTAAATGCAGATATTTGTGTTTGGTGGTATATTTGTTACTAAAATTATATGCAAAATATATAATATGTGCAATAGCGGGCGAAAAATAACGTAACAACCGACTTATTTGCAATTGTTTTTTTTTACTTTGCCTGAAACAATAAATAATTATATACATAATTTTCTTTATAACTTGACAATGTTTATTAACAAAATACATGTATTTTAGTACATTTAAGCGCTTCTAGAACACCAAAAAAAGCAAAAACGCAATTTATAGCTCACATTACAAAAAATGTGAGCAACAAAAATATCGGAAAAAGTTCAATCTTTTCAACTTAATTTTTATTAAATAATAGAAATATATATTTTTGCATACATTTTTTTTCTGAAAATAGATCAAATAAATTTTTGTGGGTAAGTTTGCGATGAAAAGCACACATAAATAACAAATCTAAGTTTTTGCATGAAAGCGTGTCAAGATTGTACAAAAACACTTTACAAACTAGATTTAGCACAAAACTTGTACGTCAAGAGTATTACCGCTAACCTTGAACACCCCCTTCTTGTATAAAAATGTGTTCTTTGCAATTTATCACTTATAAAATGTTTTTTTTTGTGTGTGATTTTTTTTTATTTGCATTACAGACGGCCACTGATACCCAAAATTACAAAATAGCTTTTTATGAGTAAAGTGCGTTTTTTAAAAAACTTTCATTGCATACAAGCAAAAATTAAGCTATTTTATTTCTTGTTTAAAAATTATAAAAACCAAAAAACACTTTAAAAATGTACTCGCTAAGCAAAAATCTTTTTCAAATTTTTCAACCCATATTTTTCCCGATTTTTGTTTCGATTTTTTAGGCGAAAAAAAAAACTTGCCGATTTTTATTTCTGCGTATAAAATATTTTGCAACTTTTAAACGCGCTGCTTAAGTTTTTGATTTTTTTGTTTTTCATAAACATAGCTGTTTTAGTACGTAAAATTTTATTTTTATGGCCTAAATGCTGCATGGATGTTTTATATATAAATTAAATAACAAAAAAAAATCATTTTATAAACCAAACATTTTTTAAAAAAAAGTTTAACAAAAAAAAACAGTTAATAAATTTATGAAAAATAACTTGGCTCAATTGTTACAACAAAACTTTTTTTTTGTTGTTTTTTTAGTATCTTTAGAATTTTGATTGTTTTTTATATATCTGAATTTTATTTACGAATAAATTTTTAATGAAAGAAAATAAGGGTCAAAGTTTTAACGCTTTACAAACTACTTAATTTTACGAGAAAGGTTATGTGCAGCGTGGCGTCCGTCTTTTAGGGAATCCCACTTCTAGGAATCCCACTTTTAGGAAATCCAACTTTTAGGAAATCCAACTTTAAAGGTAATCCTACTTTTAGGAAATCCTAATTTTGTTATTTCAAATTTTAGGAAATCCTTCTTTTAGGAAATCCCACTTTTAGGAAATCCCAATTTTGAGAATTATATGAAAATAAAAAACAATGTAGGGATTGTGTAAAAAAACAAAAAAAAATCAATATCAATATTTTGACAATGAAGATAACTTTTAATTTTGATATCTGTTAAAATTTGGTTGCCAAATAATATAACTAATAAAACCATAAATCAAAAAAAAAACAACAAGTAAAAACGGTTTTGGTGGCATCAACACAAAAAAAGAGATTATTGTATTGACTAACAAGAATGGTTATCACAAAAAGATTAATATGTATACGTGTTGGTGTTAGTTTACGGATTAGGATCAGGGGTGGGGTATGAGATAAGTTTAGGTATTGGTATTGGTGTAGGTTAGGCCGGGATAAGTGAGGTATGGTTAGGTATGGTGCTGGTTAATTATGGTGCGTCCGGTGAGGGCATTAGTTTAGGTATGGTTAAATTAGGTTACTTTAGGTTACATCTGGTTAGGGTACGGGTTAGGGTTAGGTTAGGTAAGGTGTGGTAATTTCTAATTTGTTCGGTACGGATAGGTACTAGTAGGTATAAATCCGTCTGGTTAGGAACGGTAAGGATAGGTGGAGTTAAGTACGGTAAAGTATGGTTACTTACGGTTAGGTTACGTATGATACGGTTAGGTTAGGGAGGTTAGGTAGGTAGGGTAAAGTCTGGCTAGGTAAGGCTAGGTATGGGGTTGTTAATGTGCGTACGGTTTGTTTAGCCTAGGGCAGATTTATTATTGGTTAGGTTTAGGTTTGGTTAGGTACGGTACGGTACGGTAAGGTTAGAAGTGGTAAGGTAAGGTGTGGTAAGGTTAGGTGTAGTACATTTATGGGTTAGGTTTAGGGTCAGGGATAGGGCGTGGGTATTATTTAATATAAAAATAGAAGCTTAATGAACAAAATATGTACCTTTTATAGGGGTTTAAATATCTAGATCGTGTAGAAATTTGATTCCTATATTTGGAATTAAAAAAAAATTGGGTTTTTTAAGTTGGTTGATTTCCTAAAAGTGGGATTTTCTATAAGTAGGCTTTTCTAAAAGTAGGATTTCCAAAATGTGAGATTTCCTAAAAGTGGATTTTACTTAAAGTAGGATTTCCTAAAAGTAGGATTTCCTAAAAGTGGGTCTTCCTAAAAGTGGGATTTCCTAAAAGTAGGATTTTTTAGAAGTGGGATTTCCTGAAAGTGGGATTTTCTAAAAGTGGGATTTCTTAAAAGTGGGATCATACAATATGTGCAGAAGGTGGGATCCCAATTTTTTTCTAGGGGGGGTTGGCTGAAAAAAAACTAAATAATTTAAAAAGTCTAGTCTGTACTTTTCTACGCTTATCCACTGTAATTATTTTTGCTTTTTAATATTGAATATGTTTTCTTACTAAAATCTAAAGTTTAAAAGTAAAGTTGCTTTTTTTTGCATAAACTTACCGAAAAACCCCTGAAATTTTCGCGCTCAAAATTGACTAGTAAGGGGTGCAGATTTTGTTGTAAACATGTTGGGTACACCTTAAGTATTTTTTAAAAACCTTTTTCGTGTAAAGTTAGAAATTTACATCTTTGTATTTCCTAACAAGCTTTTCGCTGTTATTGTGCAAAAGGGGTGTCAAAATGCAGAACGAAAACAATTTTAACGCGTGTACAACTTCGTTTTGACATATTTAATTGTTTTGATTATGTAGATTTACACAGTTTTGGTAATATTCGATAATATTTGTTTCGCTGCATTTTTCAAATATGAAAAAATAGACATATATATATAGTTAGGCAAAAAGCATATGCTCAAATCTATTGCAAAGTAGTCTGCACTAACCTGCGCCGTACGTTGGGTATCGCTTTTGACCTTAGGCGATGCATCGGCGCCTCTGCATACCAATATTATGTGGGTTCGAAAAATCTGAAAAAAAAAAGAATTACGCCATGCCTCTCTGTTCGCAACATATATTTTGTGAATATATGCAATCAGTCTCAGTTCGTGTTTTATATAAGATGTAGTGTTTATAAAAGACTCATGTTTTAATAAAAAGAAGTATTAATTTGGTTTGCAATATACGACAAAAAACAAGATGTGCACATACAATAATTATATTCTTTTTTTGTAAAGACCATAACGTTAAACTGCAAAAACCCATGTTTATGTATGAAACATAGTGTTTGGCATTTTTTACCGTATAAACCGGTGCAAAAACCATGTATATCGTAAAAGCAGGAAAAATCAAGTAACAAAAATAATCCGATTTTAAAAATACTATGTTTTTGTTATATGTAAGCATAATACAGAGAACCCTATACACTCTCGTTTAAAGCCAAAACACAGAAAATCTGTTATCGCAAAAAAAAACTGTACCCAGGCAATCATAAAAATTTAATGACCTTCCTTTATGTAAAATTCAGGCTTTTTAAGACTTCGGCACATCTGTATGTCAACTTTCTACGGCGCCACATATTATAGAAGTGTAACTTGCAACGCGACAAAGGTACGAGGATTTATATTTGCATTTGACCTCAAAATAGCCAAAAAGTCTTGTTTTATGTATAGAAAATAACAATTGGATAAAACTCCAAAATTATTACAATAAAGATTTTTTTTTACTTTATTGGTTTTTCTAATTTATCAAAGCTATACCCGTACCCCTCATTAAACATTGCTTCAGAAAGTATTCCTCTATTTGTCTTTTGCTTTCTGTATGAGTGTGATTTCTATAATTTAGGGTCTATTGTATTAAGTCACTTTTTATATTGTTCGGTTTTTTATGCATTTTTCTAGACGAGGTTTTCTTCGAGGAAAGAAGGGGGCCGGGTAGACTTGTCTCTACAAGCAAGTGGCAACTGGTAAATCTTATGGCAATAGACAAAAAAAGCTATCGACCTTGTTAAACGTAAACTATGCTACAAGCAGCCAAGGCCGCACTACCATCCCACTTGCATACCGTCTATAATTTTGTGTGAACCAAAGCAGGCGCTTATAGTCCTGTCTAACGCCCTGATAAACTTTAACAAATCTATACTACACGGCCACTAATATAAAACCATACTATTAAGTGTACGTACAACACAAAACTAAAACGGCCACTATAGTAAAACTAAAGAGAATAAGGGGTTTTTGGTAGTTTCTATTGCATTTGACGATAGAACTTGTAAAAATAAGTATATAAAGTAAAATAAAAATCTTTTTGCTACAATCTAATGATTGTTAAAAAAACAGTTTACAATAAATTAAAATGTTTTATTTCTGGTGTCAAAACCCCACCTGTTAGAACATGAAAAAAGCAAAGGGGGGTTGAACCGTCTGAACCCCTGGGATCCGACCCCTGGGTTGTTGCCTTTTCGACTATTCTGCTTTCATATTTACAATTACAAGCTTAGACAAATTGTAAAGGGCAAACTTTTGATATGTGAGTAAATTATATGTATGCTTAAAAAACTGTAAAACTTTGTATACTATACCACTACTATTTTAGATACAAGTTGACTACGCAAATAAACTTTGAAGTATACCAAAGCGTATTTTCATCTTACTTTATGTGCTTTAACTTGTATTAAAAGAGTATTGAAAATGTACCCTTGCTGTTATTACTTATATTTTTACTGATGAAACTTTTGTACATAAAAATTATATCAGTATATAGATTTAAAAATACCAAAAAAAGTAGAAGCAACATGGGCACATAAAAACAATGTAATGGAATTACCTTTTATATGGCAAGTAATGGGTATCAAAAAGACAAAAAATATATAAAACCGAGTTTTTAGGCTTGTAGAGAGTAGGGAAAGCCTTTTTTTACATATTTTTTTACAAACTTTACTGTTGATAGATAAGAAAAAAATAAAACTCATAAAACTAATAAAACTTTAAAAATAATTACGTGTATGTCAGTGGCGCATACAGATTGTATTTTGTATGGGTTCGAGTCAAAAAGTATAATAACTATGTCAATTAAAAAATACGTCCCTAAAAAAAATTCTTATAAAGTTTTTAGAAATAAAAATATTTTACGGGGGGTTTTGGAGCATTAAATTTTATTTTACAAAAATTTAACCTTACATCAGGGCAAGCATTTTTTTTCACAAAAGTTTTTTTGAACTCTCGTCTCACTTTTGACTACGCCAATGGTGTATGTATATATGCTTTTCTACTGTTACGACAACGATTTTAACCGGTAAACCGTAAAATTGAAAAGACAAACGTTTTAATATAAAGAAAAATCCATGTGCGGTATATACATAGTTCGATGTTGTTGTATGCTTTTTTTAATCAAGTATCACTAAGAAAAATTAGTTTTTAACAAAACAAAAAAATTATAAAAAGACAAAGAAAAGCTAATCAAATAAAACAAGTTTTTTTTTTGTGTAGCCAAACAAATTTTTGTACCTGCATGACTATACAAAATAAAATTAAATAGCTTTTTGTATTATAAGATACAAATAGTGCAATTTTTATAAATTAAAACAAAATTACATTTTTTTATTTATGTGTTTTGCTATTTGTGCTACAGCAGGCATGCACGATGCATATTTTTGGTACATATATACACAAAAAAGCATGTACAGAGCGTAGAAAGACATATCTTTTTGGTTGGAACTTTAAATTGAAACTGTTAACGTTTATTACAGTAAAAACATTATGAGATTACAGCAAAAAATTCTTAATATATATTAATGCGATAACACACAACACAATTTCAACAAAAAAAAGACAAACATATTGCGTGCGCATTGCAAGACTATAACTTTTAAAAACTACAAAAATGTGCAATGCCTGTTTTTTATCTTTATTAGTAACTAATTTGCAAGAGTAAATTAAATATGTGTAAGGTTAATTTTACAATATACTCTTAACTAACCACCTTAACATTAAAATTGATTTTTATGTGTAGTAACAAAGCCGTTTTACATGTTTTTAGCATGTAATATAACGACTCCTGGTATTCTGTAGTATAAGGCACCTACAATTGTTGTAAACCGCAATTGGATCGCAAGTATTTGCATATGTGTTATTATAGTAATAAAAGCTTACCTATCGTGCAATGTATTTTGATCTTTTTTTTGCAAAAGGGTTGTTTATTGTAGGCAATAAATATATTTGAGTTTTTGTAGTACTTGTGTAGTAACATGTGTTGTAATAGATGTACTTTTTATATAAGTAAATCACAGTTTCTATGTAATTTGGAATTTACGAAATTATACTTTTTGCACTAGTTATAAAATTTTAAGATAAACAGCCGAGCCTCGGTTTTTTATAAATCAAATGCGATGAACCTGTAACAAGTTAAGAAAAAATATAGTTTGTATGGATATTCCCAAAAGTAATATTATACTAATAAGATAAAGTTAGACTAGTAATAATACTCGACAGTATTTTTTTTTACAAAAAAAAGTTAAGATTTATAGGGTTTAAAAAACAAAAAACAAAAATTTTATATCTTTGTTTACGTTTTAAAAGTTTTTTGTACGTATTTATTGTCACGCGCTTAACCTGATACACATGCTGAATCTGTTATTGGCAATAATAAAAAAAGTATGGTAAGGAGCTTGTATATACAATGAATTCAACGTAATATAAAAACATCGTAAAGTCATAACCCAGATTTTTTCTTAAGTCAACGTTGTTTTTTTTTACTATAAAAACCACAGCCCACAAACATAACAATAAAAAAGAGGCAAAAAACATAAATAGTAGCAATATCCCCTTTATAATTGTTTATTGTTTTTTTCTACGTATTATTCACACGTATTTTGTTTTTTAACTTTATGTTTTTTTGCCTTTTAGTATTAGGTTCAAACAGGTAACTGTTTTAGCGCGTGAAATTTATTTCTATTCTAGTTTAATTTATATGTTTGTATCTTCAATAAACTTTTAACATGTATACAAACACCTATTTTACAAACAAATTATTATTCTGTATTAATTAGTTGATTTTATGTCGTATTAATAGACAATGTTTAATTATAAAGCATTATTAACACGTAAATTGTTGTAGTTTCAACATAGATAACAACGTTTAATGTTTAGATTTTTGTCATTTTGATACGAAATATAAAAAACTTGGGTTACAGTATACCGGTATACAACAAGTAACAAATCGCATTTAATACTTTGTTTTATTACTGTTTGTTACTAATGCATATTTTTATTTGTATTGATGCTCAAAAACTTTATATTTATAGCTAAAAACAATTTTTGCGCAATAAAATGTTTTTAAACTGCAATTTACATATTCTCTAATATGCATTTATAACTTGCACTCCTAAAACAAAAAAAAGTTTGGCTCATGTACAAGATTATAGTATTTTTGTTTTGTAAAAACATTAATTTTTTCTAACTTACAACTCCACAATAAGTGCCATAGTATAATATTATTTCAAGTCGTTTTTAATAAATACGAATGCAATAAAATGGCCAAAAATTGCAAAAGATATGCAAAACCTTTTTATGCGGTGGTCTATTAAACTTAATTTTAGTAAAGAAAGTTTCTGCTCAGAACAAAAAAAAAACATGAAACAACTAATACGCAAAAAAATGTGTATTATGCCTTTTTTACAAAATGCATTAATATTAAGTAAGTATCATTGATTAACCCTTGGTTTTTGTACTTAAGTTGCTTAAGGTAACCAAAGCCCGTTGTTGGGTAAGGTAGGGGTGTTTACCCATGAGAT
>JAQFYM010005246.1:0-13674 GCA_034694785.1 Agrenia bidenticulata
TGTATTAATTGTACAATTTTTTATTTTTTTACAATTTTTTCGACAATTTGAATGTTAAAAAAAAAAAAACAACCAGTCAACATCCTAGCATATTGCTTGAGGATGACAGCAATTACCACTTTGTGGCTTTTCAACAACACTTTTTTTTGTATTATACTCTCTTGTTGTGTTTTACTCTTATTCCATGACGTATATATGCGTCGAAACTGAGTCTACGACAAGGATTTTTTTATATTACAGTGGGATTTATACAAAAATTCAATAAACTTAGAAAAGTTTGAATCCCCACAATTTACTGCAAATACATAGCCAGCAGCACCAAAATGAAAGTTAAACCTAAAAAAACCTCAATGCGATAATAGCATTTTTATATGTTCTTCTTGGCCTTTACTACTCTGTTGTAGACAAATAACACGCCCCATACTGCTTACAATGCCGCAATGCATAAGCAACATTGTCGATTAATACATTGGAGCTTGCAAATCACTGGCGTTTAATGCATTAGCAAACCGGGACTTCAATCCTCAAAGTGATATTTTGCACCTTTTGAAAACTTAAATACGATCCCTTAAAAAAGATAAAAATAAAAAACGGATAAAAATTAAGACCGCGTAATTGCAAGCGAAATAACAGTAAATGTACAAAGATTAAGATATGATCTAACTCCAGCATCGGATATCATTTCATGGTAATGCAGCTGTATACATACACGTAATAGAAAATAAATTAATTCTTCATATATTGAAATTAGTTCTTGAAAACAGGTTATGGTCTATAAGAAATAAAAAATGCTGACGATTTTTTGCCTTACAAACAAAAAAAAAACACAAATAATTGATAAACAGTATATCCGGCGTAAAAGACGTACTATAAATCAGTGGCGTAGCCAGAAGGGCTACAAGAGGACAGGTGGCCCCTAGAATAAAATCCGTGACCTGAATTTATGGGGGGAGGGGTGATTTTATTTAGGCTTTAAAAATATAAAAAAAAAATTTTTATACATTGTGTTTTTTTTACTATTCTTTAATTTTTTTATAAAAAATAATTTTTTTATAGAAAATAATTTTTTTTTGTTGTTTTAGCTTATTTAATCGTTTGTGCCTCTGTTTTATAAAATTGGCTACGCCACTGCTGTGATTAATATTCAATTACCTCATTTTTTGTTGTTCAAGGTGATGCAAGTAAAATTAAAGAAACTGTACACAATTATGTGTTTTGTGCGTTATTAAAATACGTCAACAATAGCTGAAGACTTCTTACTTTGTATGGAACTAAAATTTTTGTCACGGGCGATTTTTATTTATTTTATATTGCGGGAAATTTACTTTTTACAGAATTTGGATATTGAAAAATTAGTAGGGGTTTGTTCGGATGGAGTATCTGGAATGCTGGGAACGAGTAACGGCCTATTTCAAAAGACATTTTTTTTACGTAAAATATGTGAAGGAGTTTATTGTATGATGCAGCAACATGCTTCGACATCAAAATGCTTAACCTTTTTTTTAAAGATTCATTTGGAGACTTTTTCAAATTGTACAATTTATTAGGAAGGGTATATTGGAAAATAGCCTTTACAAAATATCAGCAAAGTGTGTAATGAAAACCATTTAAAATTTTGTGTTTTAAAACAATGTACGATGGTTGTCAATATGGCACGTTTTAAAACAAGTACTAGCTATATTACTAGTACATATAAAATTTTTATCTTATTAAACATACTGAATATTGGGAGTTTCTTCATTGCAACCTCTTTAAAATATAAATTTTATTTTATCTGGTTTGTATAAATTTTTTAATGTCAATAACTTCGCACTACATCGAGCTCGTAAGGGATGTGTTTAAAATTTGTAATACTATTTTTCTATACAATAAAACATTTGATTTTTGGATAGAGCAAGTCAGAAAAAAATTCAATTTTTGTGAATTGCACGCAGGCACTGAAATGAATGTTAAAATAATTAAAACATGTCTAATTACATTATCAAAAAGCTAAAAAATATCTTTAATAACAGTTAGATTAAATATCCTATCTATGAATTTAAAATGGATTGAATTTTAATTTATTCAATCAATACATTATGATGAAAATTTTTTGCTTGCATTAAAAACAGAAGTTATGTGTCTACGATCAGATCCACATGTAAGAAAATTGTTTTCAAAGTTAATTTGCGTTTATTTTTAGGCATTCATTATTAAATATATACAATATTTGTAGTATGAAGGCAATCTAGAAGTATATTTTCTTTACGACGTCATATCTGTGTCAGTCAGCTTTTTTTACTATGAATCATCTAAAAAAAAGACGCGCAATAGCATTTAATGTTTTAAAAAAGAATTGAGACTCAGATACATAATCGTAAACCTGATTTAAATCTAATTGTAACCGCCCATATGAAAATATATATTTATATTCTCTTTTATATATTAAAAAAATATTTTGTCAATATATGTTGTTATAAATCCAATGGTTCTATTATTGAGCAAAAAAGGAAGCCCTAACCTAGTAAGTAATAGCATAGTAACTTTTAATGCAAAAAAAAACACTTTTTTATGTCTTTATATGCTACAAAAAGAGAAAACCTACAAATCTCAAACATAAAAACTAAATGAGAGCTTTTTAGCGAGTTCAATATATGTTCGTAATCTAGATATATCTTGAACGTAATCATGCCTATACATATCCAAATACCTCTATTTATGAGCTTTTTTCTCCATACAAGGCTTTTTTTAGAAAAAAAAAATGTTGACCAAGATTTCCAGTGTATACCGACATGACAACGAATATTTTAATTATTTATTTTATTTGCAATTTAGAATAAATTCTTCCTCTTTTCGCTAAGAAAAACCTTTTAAATGCGAAATTAAATATAGTATTGGCTTTTTTAAAATCGACCTCATTAATATTTACCTTTTTTCTGTTCCAGTTATAACAGCTTAACAACAAAGAAAAGAACACAAAAAAAGTATTTTCTTAGTGTAAATAATATCAAATATTGCAGGATTTAATACCTAGGTTATGCTTATATTAAATTACGACCCCAGCAAAAATTTTAATATTGACTCTATGAGTTTTTTTTTGTTGTGCAAATTTAAATCACCATGTAACACAACGTGTTCCTCTCAGACAATGAACTTTTTTTAAGCCAAACTATATTGGAAAAACAAACAAATTATAGAGCAGAGAAGTAAAGGTTTTTTTTTGCAATAAAAACTATTTGTATCTTGTTGTATTATCGCTTGCATATTAAAAAGTTTGCTTTTAGTATTACCGTATGTTTATTTTAGTACAGATCTATAGAAAAACCTTTAATTGTTGTCAAAAATAACAGTGCATTAAAAGATAGCCAAAATATATACAAAAAAGCCTCTTTCTATTATTCAAAATGCTTTTATACCTTTTTTGTTCTATAAAACTTTTTTAAAAGATATAAGTAAGTTCTCAATGTATTTTTGACTAACAGAGCAAGGTTAAAAACCAAAATACGTAAAATCTATCAGGCATACGACACTACTATATTTACGTAAAATACAGCTTTTTGTTTGCCTATAAAGGAGTGCTTGGAAGTCTTTATTTTAATTGAGGGGTGCGTATAACAGCAAATTTAAGTTACCTAGTTTGATATCTGTAAGGAGATGTAAATGGAAAGCCTGTATAGCAATTATAATGCATTTCTCAAAAAAATGCAGGTGACGACTACTTCCAGTCCTAGCACATAGTGGATACGTGCCGTGATGTTTTATATGTAAAATATGAACAAAAAAAAATCCGAAAGAAAAAAACCCAGGATAAAGATGACTCCAGGAATAGACAAAAACAAAAAAAAGCATTTATTAAATAGTTCGAAGTCTAAAATGGTTAACGGTGTTAAATAAAAATTTTCATTTTTCTAAAGATAAAAAAATTATTGCCACGTGAAAACGCAATCAAAATGAAAGACACGACAAAACAGTAGCAATTTAACTCTGTTTATTAAACTTGCAGATTTGCAGCTTAATGTTTATCACGAAAAAGAGAAATTGTAATTATTTACTGGTAATGTAATTTTAAAAAGGAAAAAAGTTAAAAGACGCCAGTCGAGTCAAACCCAGTTTATCAGTGATGTTCAATAGATGACTGCAAATGTGAAAAAACAATTTATTGCAGCGAATTCATTTCTGCTGATATAAAAAATATAACAAGCTTTTAATTCAAACTGATTCTTGTAAAAAAGCGTTTTTTTTTTCTTTTTCTTTCTCTCTTTCGCTGTCTTTACTTTGATTCTTATTATTATTTGTAAAAATTTTTACTATACAGTACGACTTAACGCAATAAAACTTGCGCGTACTTACCGAGGGTCTAAGCCTTTTTCATTTACTTTTGTCCGTCTAACACGTTTTGCAACTGTCATTGACGAGCAAGCAATATATATACTAATTAAGTCTGCTTTGTTTCAGCAGATTATGTCACCATATTTTGTATCGGAGGAAGTCAGTTTTTCTTTTCCAAAAAAAGGGTTCGAAACAATGATTTATAGAATGTTTTAAACACTTTAACTTTTTTTCTTGCAAGAATTATTATAATAAAAATTATATTTGGATTTTAAAAATCTAAAAGAGCCTGCAACAAAACAGATCCACGTTTACTTCTGCCGTAAATTTTGATGACCGGAAAAGTGGGCTAACTTTGTCGATACTTTTTATACTCTCTTACACAACGCCACTGTTTTACAACTGATCACTTAATGTGTGTTGAAACCAAAAAACGGAAAGGATATGCAGCATGTGCAATTTAGACGCATACAAAAAATCTATCCATATATGGTTTATAGTTAAATTGTCTGGCCGACATAATAAAACTGGCTTCTTTAACAGAAGATCTAAAAAAAAAAAATATATAATAGAATATTTGCCGCTTATGAACAATCTTCTGAGTCAAAAGGCGTATTGATTACTGCAATTTGCTTTTTTTATATATCTTATATTAGATAATTAGGTACCACATATGCGTAATTGTTCTTCTTCTATCACGCAACATGTAAAACCTTTGAAAAGGGCTTAAACCTCATTTCATAGTGCAATCTTCAGTAAATCATCTAAAAAAAGTGTTTTTTATGTATTTTATACTTTTTTAATTTGCAAATACAGTTTTTTGTACATAAAAGGTTTATAACATCTTGATATTCATGTTACGTATTATAAAAAGATAGTATAAGCTAATTCTATTACTATTTCATGCAAAACGAAGATTAAATAATTTTGTATGCTAAAAATACATTCTTTAAAAGTATTCATTACAATTTGTACTGTAATCGAAGGTCGTAGAAATACTAAGACATAAAAAGACTGTACAATCATGTAAATATACGTTTTTTTGCCAAACTTGTTTTTGCTCGGATGCTATTATTTTTTTGACACGACCCCATATATTTTTACAGAATTATGCTCGCTATTTTATTCTGTGTTTAAGAAATTGTTTTATCACGATATGGTTTTGATACACATAAATTTTTGTATACCCCTGACGTACATTTTGTATTCGAAAAATTATATCATAATGGGGAAAAAAAGTATGGAATTATAATTATATGATACACCTTAATATAGTAAATATATGCAAACAGTCAAAATACATTTTTGCTACATTTATAAACCGTGTGACTTTTTATCATAAAAAGCCCACATACTTTTAAAGATAACAACTGAAAAAAAAAAAATTTTTGGTTTTTTTTACATATATGTGTATGTTCATAATTATCTACATTTAAAAAATGGAAAATACAGAATGCAGAGAAATATTAATAAAATTTTCTTACAGTTAGTATTTTTCCAAATTTATTATAACATACCTCTTATGCATAACCAAAAAAAGAGATATGATAATAAAGAACATTTTTATATCTTAACACACGTATAAGAAAAAATCGGGGTATACTGCCCGTGCTTTTATATGTAAACCATAAGAATTTAGAACAAAATGCGTTGGTACTTATGGGAAGTCTATGTGGGGGGAGGCTCCCCCTCAGATTGTTTTTAAAGTTTTAAGCAAAAAATAGCATTCGAAGAAAATATTTTTTTGACTTCCCCTGAAAAAAAACATTTGGAAAGCAAGCTCTGTGAAAAATGTTTTATACTCCACATTCGAATTTAAAAAGTTGTTTGTTTAATAAAAAAGTAAATAAAAATTATAACAAATGTGTAAAAAACCTACTATTGTAACAACAAACAGTAACGACGGCATACAATCTGATTTTTTATACAGAAAAAGAGTTTGTTTGCATTAAGGTTTTTTTTTAAGTTATAAATGATATGCTGATACATGTTAAAATATATTAAAAATCATAAGTAAAAAATGTCTTTTATAAACTGCAAATAAATGTCATCAAAATAACTCAGAGCAAAAACAATTGTTTTGTTAATAAAGACTTGTGATCAAAAAGATATGTACTTCTGTTGTAAAAATTTACAATCATTTATAAAATTATATTATTTATTTAAAAATTTATCAGAAACATGCACTACTTTTGCATCAAAGCTATAGCTAAAAGAGATGTAAACCAATAGTATTTTTGGGAGATTAAACGGCTGAAAGTCAAATGAAGAAACTTTCGTGTGTGATTACATCATATTTTCGACCGTATATAAATTATAAAGTAGTAAAATTAGATGCACTAATTCATTTAAAAGAGACTAGGATTTTTAAAAGTAAGCTTGCAGCACCAGGGGTGATTATTTTTGGTTTTTGTACGCCTCTTAGGCTTTGGGGGAAACAAGTAGCTTATATATATTTTTTTTTTGTATAGACTTAAGGTAGGTTAGATAATTTTAGCAGCTGTAAAATGCGCTACTATTTAGCCTTTAAATTTGAAACTTTCTTCATAACTAATATGCTGGTTTCAGTTTATGTAAAGCTTGTTAGCTGCTGCAAAAATACATCAAAAAGGATGTGTGTGTTTTTTTCTAATTTTCTTCGTATTTTGGCAGACATACCTTTTTTAAATCCTCACTTTTCTATATTTTTATATGCAACTAACTTTATGTTGTTGATTATATCTTTGATGGTAACCATTAACGTGGAATTTACTTACGAGGTTATTTTTTTGCGCCTGATTGCAAAAAATCACATTTTTTTTCTATATTGTATAAAAAATATAGCTTTATAAAAAAAAACATAAAAAATATAAAGAGAAGGGAAGGGAAAATGTAAATATATTACATTAAAATATTTAATAAATAATGGAATTGTTTTTTTGCCGCGGTGATTCAGATTTAAAAAATATTAATTTTGGAAATCCTTGTTTTTGACAATATTGATTTTTAGGATTTTAAATAAATTCTAAACAAATTTTGCAATATAATATCTTATATTCTACTGGGAAGACATTTCTGTTACAAAAAAAAAACCTTTTTAAAGGCATTAAGTACATTAAGAAGTTTTTTAAGTGTTTTGAGTGCTGCTTTAGCAACAAAATTTCGTGTTTGAAAAAATATATAAAAAAAGATAAACCCAGAATAAAGACTTTCTATATCATGTTTATACCTAGTATATTTTGCTTTAACTTTTATACGTTTTTGTGGTATAATTTTATATTTGTGAAAAAAATTTATAAAAACAGGTTTTGGTTTCAATCTGTCGAATCCAAGGGTTTTGATTTTAGGAATTTATTGTAAAATCGTAAATGTTTTTTACGGGCAATTTTGCTCGATTTTTAGCCTTTTTTTAAAGGTTTTACGGGAAAGCTATTTTTAGCAGCATAAAAATCAACACAAAGGATATTAAATATTCTAAAAATATCGGATTGCAAAAAAAATTTAAGAATTCATTTATAAATATTTTGGTAGTCAGTAAATACTAAAAGTCAACAGAGGAATGCATAATTTTTTACATAGATATAAAATGCTATTTTCTAAAACTTAGCTTGAAAAAAATATCAAAATTTTACTGGGCTAACTAATCAGTTTTTGTTTTTTACTTAAAAATAGCGAGAAGAATATAACTGCAGCTTGTATATACATAGATTTTTGTGTAAAGTATATTTGCTGTCAGAAATAAAAAAGAATGTTGTTGTTTGAATTTTTACCCGCAAAAAAAAAATTGTGCCTTTTACATAGCTTTTTATAAAAAAAAGTTATTGGCAAACATTTTTACTTTTTTGCGCTTTTTAGAGAAACTTGCTTTCATTGAATTCAGTTTTATGTTAAAAAACTTTTTATACCTGCACCTGTTGTTTTGTATTTCATTTATAAATATCAAAAGTTGTACGTTGTGTAGCCATAGCTTAAAGTTTCCATGATTTTTATATTGTTCTTTATATATTAAACACAATGTTGTAAAATAAGTTGAATTTAGGCATTCTTATAATTTTTTTGTATTTGTGTTTTTAGATAGCAGAAACATAAGTTTTCATTAAACTTAGAAGTTAAAACACCTATTTTTAAATATGTTTTATTCAATTTTCTAACTTAACTCTAAAAAAAATATTTATTTACGGAAAACTTGTGTTTTTGCGTATTAAAAGAGGCCTGGTAATATCTTGTTACAGGCATATGTTACACCATATTATATTATATTCCAGGTGTTTGCGCATTCTAAAAATATATTTATTATTCAATGATTTCCTAAAAAGAGAATTTCAAAATTAAGTTCTTTAAATTGAGTTTTTTAGAAATTAAAACTACATCCGAACTTGAGAAAAAATTTGCTTGCCCACAAGAACGCCGTTCGCAACAATCTTATTCCGTTGTAAATAAATTGGACCTTTTTTTTCAATAAAGTACTATAAAACTGGCTAAACTGTTAATTTACGTAAATCGAGCTAAAGCACAGAGGTGCTAAAATGATCGTCTTTTCCAAACATCGATTTTTACCTTATTTTAATACGCTTGTCCATAAACAAGATTGGCCCTATAAAAACTGTCAGTTTGACCATTAACAATTACAAGCAGAGCTAATGTTGCAATATTCTACTATATAATTATATATATGCAGTTTTATATTGCCATAGTTTTTTATCAATAACTGACTGTTTTTACGATTCTTTAGTATTTGAGTTATTATAAATCTCAAACTGTTGTCTTTTATTGCGAAAAATTGCCAATAATAACAATTTTTTTTTACAATATGACGTTTTAAAAATATTGCCTACCACCTTTAGGATTTTTAGAGGCTTTATTACAACCTTATGCTATATAAAAAATCAAAAAACAGCAAATGTTTAATCTTAAAAAAAAATGTGTGTTAAGCGCGCGTATTTACGTATTACCGCATATATGGCTTGAAAATACAAAGGTTTACCAAAAGGAAAAAATCCCGGTTATTCTTAATATGTATAAAAGATAAAACATATGCGTGTAAGTACAAATATATATTTTTTATAGTAGGTATATGTTATTTTTGCATTTTCTTTTGTTAGTATTTTAGTAAAAAAGACTTAAAAAATATTTATAACTTTTTTCTTTAATCTGCGTAAGAGCCTTTTTTTTCTTTTTTGTTTAAACACGTCATTTACCATGTCTTTGCATGTAAAGACTAAAGCCCGCTACAAGACTAAAGTGAAAAAGTTATCTGCCTCTTGATACTAAAGTTTTGATTTGACTTACAATAAGTAGTATTTTGCAATAAAATGCCTTTAAAATCTTTTTTCTTGACTCCGTGTCGAGTAAATACATATACTGGATCTTTTTAAAAAACACAAAAATTATTAAGTTTGATTTATAAAGTGTATAGACGAATAAGTTTCTGTACATAAAAAACCGGAACAATCCGAACTGACGTCGTAATGTGGTTTTGTATTATTATTCGCTCAGTTTGTGCATGAAAGATTTTATAACTTTTTTTTTGTAGAATTTTTTTCAAATAGACTATGCTTCAAAATATGTGTTTAGGATTGGAAAATCTTTACAATTATATGTGAGTAAATTGCTCTAAAACATATGAATGGACAAAGCTAATACCTGGATCCTTTTTGTTCTTTTTGAGGTCCGGGTAAATCCATAGTGGGTCGCTGTTTTTTTACTATATTGCGCGTTTATTTAATTAACCATTAGTTAAAAACGTTTAAAAATATGTCTAGATTAAAATTTATGTTTATATTAAATAAACTTTTAAAAAAAATCAGATAGTATTGACATTACTTAGACAAATGAAAAGTAAAATATTAGGTACACAAGGGATTATCAATGCCAGAAAAAACTTCTAAGCTAGAAAAACATTTTTAATGAGCGTTATACATTTAAATGCTAAAAGCACATATTTTTAGCTGTTATTATATGCAAAAAACGTTTTTATAAGGCACAAATAGTTTTTCTGATGCATATGACTGTTTTGTGTAAAAATTAAAAAAAAAATGTGCCTTTTTTCTACAAGCCATGCCTGAGGCGTGCAACAGGTATTAATAGAAAATTGTGCCGTAAGCTCGCTGACAAACTGAGTTTTTTTATGATTTTTTACCAAAAACTTTAAGAATGCATGATAAACATTTTAAAACGTGCACTGCTAAAAAAATTATATAACGCTATTGTTGTGTAGTAAAAATATGTTTATTATGTATTTGTATCGAAAAATCTTTTTTTGCCCTTCTGGGCCCCCTTCTTTATTCTCCAAATACCAGGCAATGCGCCTTTGCATTGCTTAATCTGCAAAATGCCATTACAATTCGTGTAGTTGATGCACAAAAATTACGCTTAAATCGGTAAAACCAACATTTTTACACTTGTTTTTATTTACTTTTTAGTTTTTTTAATTGTTGTTATACTAAGTAAATATGTTTTTATACGTTTGAAAATTGTTTCGTTTTGTTTTTCTTTTTTGGCGCTAAAAACTTTTTGATATATATCATATCAATAAAAGAAGTATTTAACTATACACTTTGGCACAAAATATATTTTTCAATTAGTCAAATTGCATCCTACAACACTATTACTCACAATTTTTAACCGTTAAACACACCAACTTTTTTATTATTTTTATCTTATTGGTTATCAAAAGAATTTATCTTTATAAATTCAACCCAGCTAAATCAATTTTTATATATATTTTTATACTTTAGAAAAAAAGCAAATACAAAAAAAAACCAAAATCAAGTTGAAATTTGCAGAAAACTAAAACAAACATAGGGCCGGAGTCATTAATGTCGTAATTGTTATTTATTTTGCAAATAGCTTACAATAGAATCTTTTAAAAACATAAATTAATACATTTTACGTTTTTTAGGTATAATAAAAATACGTAATTGCAAGTTTTTATTATGGCTTACTAGAGACACTTTTGTAGACACTTTTTCATTATTGGGCGTTTTTATACTATAAAAGAAAAAAAACTTTTGTCATATTTTTTAAAACTAGAATACATATGATTAAAATTTTTTTCTATTGATATAAGTACAAGACGCGATGCAATCGTGACAAAGTACAAAAAGATGCTGTCACATATGTATAAAAAAAACTTTGTGCAAAGTATTTCTTATGGATGACAAGCATTATAAAAGCAGTTTTTTGCCGTAAACTTTTCATTGGTACTAAGTTAGTCTTAATAATTGCATGTAAAAAACTAAACTTCTATATATGTCGCCCTAACTTTTCATGATAACCCCTGTAAAATCTCAGAAAAACGTACGATCAATTTTTTTTTTTTGCTTGTCCATGGATTTACTTAAAATTAGCAAAGCTATAAGTATAAAAAGAAATTTTTGTGATTATTTTTTTACTACAAGAGTATTTTTGCATGCGTGCAAATAATGTTACCCATTCCCTCTTTTAGGGGATTACATGTTTAGTTTAAAATAACATAAATAAACTTAGAGTAAATGTGTTATGTTCCCTGTCTAATGTTTAATTCATTATTTTAAAAAACATTTGGAATTTTTCTTGATTTTGTAATTTTTCTCTATACTCACGGCCATGAAGAAAAAACGTAAACAAGAAATGTATAGAAAAAAACAAAACAACGCAAGTATGTTAAATGAATGCAAAAGGTATATGCAATACACCCATGTTACGTAAAGATGTCAAGAAATTTACACCTTGTACTTGTTTACTTATTTTTTCTTGACTTGCAGTGATCTTTCAAGGTTTTTTTGTGGGTTAATAGGTAAAATCGTTATCTACATCGTGTTTTAGGGCTGAGGCATATTTATTTTTTGTAAATAAATTAGATTTGAAATTGTGAAACTAGGGGATGTTATACAAATTTGGGCATTGTTGTTTATTGCTTTAACAAATATACATTTTTGTTCGATTTTTCGGATCCGTTATAGCACATAATTTCTTATCATGAGCTTGTTTACTACAAGAAATATTTAAAAACTAGATATTGTAGTGCATTTTCTATAATGAATTTTTATAGATAAAAAATGGAAATATATTTTTTACAGCATACATCGACTAGATACGTAATGCGCATAAACAATCTGCAGATATATTATTTCTTGTTCTAATATTAATTGAACTGACGGGACGTTTTTTGTATGAATGACCCGGGTGCGTACCAGTAGCGCAGCCTGGATTTTATTAAAGGGATAATTTTAAAGCAAAAAGATTCAAAAAAATGCAATCCGACAAAAATTTTAATTAAAGAAATGATCTTTACAAATTTTCGAAACTAACCATTTACAAACTTACTTTTATCGACACGTATCCCCTGAATAATGGACCCCCCGCATTTTCAGGCTCATAAATTTTTGTGAAGGAGGAACTGACTTTAGAATACCCCTAATACGCACATGGTGCATACTCCGGGTCACGGATTTATTCCGGATCGGGTAAATTGGTCAACGACAGAATTGAACATTTTTCTGGTACCACAATTATAGATTCCAGATACGTTAAGTTTAATGTATGCTTAAAAATATTTTTCGTTTCCTCTTATGAAAATCTGCATTTATATTAAACCTTTTGTTTATAAAGGAAAAACAATGTAATTATCCTAAGCATAAAAATAGTAGCTTGTATCATAGTAAACATTATATCAAAAAGACACGTAGAAGTATTACAAATATTTACTATTTTTTTGGTTAAAAGGTTTTGACAAATTTTTTTTTATGTAGCAACGAGCCAAATAATGTTACCCAGTTTTACTTTTTTGTAAATTACTAGGATATGTCTGTTAATTTAACCATATTAAGCAGCAAAAAAGTCTTGTAGAAATTTTCAAAAACACGTTAGTGCTACATATATTTATTGAGAATACAAAATACAAATTTATTCTTTTTTTTTTATAAAAAAGCCTACAAAAAACTAAAATCATTTTTATAGCTTTCTATGGTTATATATTATAAGATTTTGTGTAATAAAAAACCAGGGTTGTACGAAATCTATAAAAAAAACGAAAAATTCTGGTAACCGTTTTTGGAAAACCAAAGTGAATAAATAAAAACGTAAATACGTATGTGAACAAAGCGCAAAGCCCAAGTTTTGTACAAATTATGTCTGATGTGCAGACGCGGATTAAAGGAAAAGAAACACTAGGAGAAGTGCACCATGGCCTTCTGGCTACGAGGGCCCCGAAAAGTAAAATTTTTTACATAATAAAATAAAAGTAAAAAAATTCGTCAAGATTAGCATAAAAAAACTTGCTATATATTTTGTATGTACAGATAGTCGGAAATATTATAACGTTCGTGAATTTTTTTGCTTTTTGTACTTTAAAAAATATTATTATTTGATTACTACGGTTGTTGTATTTATAGCTGTATCGGTATG
>JAQFYM010005247.1:0-13671 GCA_034694785.1 Agrenia bidenticulata
GACAAAATCTAAAAAGCGGAAAATACACAAAGTGCAATAATAAGCATACGAACATATTTTTTTTTTAGGTTAGACATATTTTTTTTGCGTTTTTACTGTGTTTTTTCTATCAAAAAAAAACCCATGGGTAGTTATCGTACACGCCCTTAGAAATATATTTTTTTCCAATATATTTTAATGACAAAGTATGATTTATTAATTTACTAAATAGAAAATGAATTTTAAATATGTCTGTATTATAAGTTCTACAACATAATTTTTGGTGTAGAAATATTCAAACAACGTATCTTGTTTTTTACTTTTTTGTTTGGAAGTTGTAAATTTGTTTTTATTTGTACCGTAAATTATGCAAAAGTACAACCGTATAATCAGAACTATACTCATCTAATTGTACACAAATGCATAACAGCATTAGTAAAAAACCTTTTTTTAAAATTAATAGTTCAATTTTTGGGAAAAAAAAAGTTTTCTTTGCATTTTACATTAAAAAATAGGTAAAATTTAAAAAGAAAATAAATCACTACTTGGTTGAAACGTAAACTTTTTCAACTATTCTTTTATATTTTCAAATTTTTATATTCCTAGCATTTATGATATTGTTTTTTCTTGCTTAACCGTTTCCTTAGAAAAAAGATTTTTACTACAAATCGCTGTTGTGATACAGAAAAATATTACAAAATTCTGCAAAAAACTTAAATACATACTTTATTTGCATATGTATATTTTTTTTATTATCTTTATAAATGTGATTTTTATAAATATTTTTACTTCATTACTTTATATCTTTTATTTTTTGAATACTATAAACACAAAGGCGAAAGTTTTCGTATTACATGAACTTACCTCGAAAAAATGCGTTGGTAAATTTTACAATAAGCTAGCATGTATTGTCAAACTGAATATATACGCAAAAACGCGTTTGTAACGAATTTAAGAACATTGTACTTTTCTAATATATCTTTTTTACAATCTCTGACTGCATTAATTTGTTTCTAAAATTGATAAAAAAAGGTAAAAGATAAGCTCACGCTCAAAACCAGCTAATTTAATTGTTGTGATCGACTCTCACGGTGATGATGCCTCGCAAGAGAGTCGGCCGATAACTTGCCCAGTTCCGTAAAAGAAAGCGCAATTCGTGTCTTCGACCATACCGAGCTGAATCTGCGCCGCCGGAAAAACACTATCAGTTTGTATAAATTCCTTTAAAAATTAGGTTTTGATTAATGACATACTGATCTAGAATGACAAACATCTTAAGATAAGAAATGCAATCTTAGTTGAGCATCATGCTTTAGGTCGGATAAATGGCTATAAAATATATCAAATATATAAGCGAGTTATAAAATGGTTTTGTATATAAAAAATACGGGCTTACCATGCACATCCAACAAAGATGAGCAAATAAAAACAAAATACAACAACTAAAAACCACAAGCATCGTAAAAAACCTTTGGACAAAACAACTAATTATCCAATATAGTTTAGAAGGTGCATACTTTTAGGAAATACAAATACGGTTGTAAATAATAAAAAAAAATGGTGACAGAAAACAGATAAATTTTATAGCCATTTTTATTGCTATTTATTTTTTACTATAGGGCGATAAAACCTTAAAGGCTTTGGAAAGCGATCTAAAATAAATTAATTGATTTATTTAACAACAAGGCTTACTTAGAAAAACCTTTTATAAGAAAATGTCATATGTGTAAAAAGAACAAATATTAATTGCAAGACGTTGAACATATGTACATTTGTCATAAAAAAAACGATAAGCATTTTAAAAAAAAAACTATTGAGGCTGTGTTTGTTAATTACAATTTCACAGCCAAAAAAACCAAATATAAATTATGTTTTTATTTAACGTAGTTATATACTGCCTCCGTCCTAATTTAATTGTCGGATTTTGCTGCAAATTTGCTTTTTTAAAATGGTAAGTTCGACAATTTATTTGGGACGAAGGGAGTATACTTTATTATATAGATAAAACCGGGAATAATGATTTTTACAAATACAAAAGACGATTACATGCTTATTAATACCTTTGCGTTTTAATTTAATCGTATTTTTTTATATAAGTAATATTAAAAAGGCATTATTATGGTTTTCAGTATAAAAAAATGTATCCACTATGTAAAAATACTTCTGCTATTTATTTTTATTATTTGCAATATTTTATTTTTAGTTTTTGTGTTTCAAGTTTTCATATTTTATTTTCATTTTGTTTGCACTCGGATTCCCAAAGGGAGTATACAAAAAGTATTATAAAATGGATTTAAATATAATTCATCGAACAGCTAATACAAGTGTAGTGTTTTGCACCCAGAAAATATGCTAGTATGCGTAGTTGTTTACTGCTAGCAGATTTTTTTGTTACGATTATCTTTCAGAAGTTTTTTTATCCAACTAGAGCAATTATTATTGCGACTGATGTTTTTTGGAAATAAATCAAGTAATCGATTTTGTATACAGATGCCTAATAGTAAATAGTTCTAGTAACCCTAATATTACGAAATGCTCAACTATTTTTACCATAGCAAAAGAACTGCAAATAATATGATAGCCGAGCCGCGTCATAAAAAAAATGCAGGCAAATGCATAAAAAAAGATTTATTGTGTTTTATATAAAACAAAATGTTTTAGATTTGCAAAAATTGCCGTATATAATCTTTCTTACAACACTTTTCACTTTTGGTGTTTATGATAAACAATTGATTATCTGCATGTAAAATCAGAGACGAATAATTTTATATTGTTTAATTTTTGAATTTTTTACCTTATGACCTGGCATAGGGTTGCCTTGTAAACGATACATCATTGTTCTTGGGTGCGTAGCCAGAAATTTTTTTGACCAGGACTTGGTAGTGTTCTTGCATAAAATGAGATGTAAAACACGATTTACTAGCAGGTTTGCAGTTATATAAATATTTTGATTGGAATCGTTGATTAAAAATTATGTTTAATGTCAAGAAATGTCATAAAAATCAGCATAAAAATTACAACTATGTCTTTACAATGCCAGCTGATAACAAAAAAAAGATATGTTTTTTATACACCCATATGCGACAGCAAGATTTTTTTCCAGAAGAACGACGGGCAAAAAAAAAAAGTTGACACTAAACCACAAAAAAAAATGTTAAACATTTGCTTTAAATTTTTGGGGCAAAATTTTGCAATTCTTTTTTTTTAGAGTGTCATTATTTTTTATATTAAGAAGAGCCGAGGGAAAAAAATTACTATCCCCTGTAATCAGGCGCAGAAAATACGCAAGGGGATTTGCAACTGCGTCCATTGCCCCCTTTAAATGCATATGTATTTTGATGCCCTAAATTAAAAAATTTAGTGACCTGTCAGGCGCCTTTGCCTGGCTTAACCGTAAATTGCGCGCGAACAAGTTAATATGTACATTGTTGTATTTTTGCATCTAATGGCAATACACCATGCGAATCATAAAAAAGCTTTTGTTGCACGTATGTGAGGTTTCTACGCTAAGTCCTATTTTGAGTTATATTAATCAACTGATGTTCTAATGCTAAATTTTTTCGGCGTCAAAACTTTATAAATGGAAAACCATTTACTGGTAAAAAGTACTGTAATTGCACCCTATAAGTGTTTGCGTTTGAAAAAAAAAACAAGCCTAAATTTAAAAATATGTTTAAGATTCTATACGAACACTAATGCAGCTTTACAGACGATGTACAATATTTTTAAAAGTAAAAAAGCCATAGTACGTTTTTTATAAGCATTTATTAATGAGTTAGTTGTAATGAGTAGTTTATATTACTACTTATATATACGAACTTGCATTAAAAAACCCCACATTAAAAATACATCCATCTGTTTTAATTGCTTAAAATTGCTTATAAACATGCTTACGGGTTACACATAACACCAAATTAAAAATTTATTCACATTTATTGTGTACAAATATATTATGGCAGCATAGATTATAGCGTGCCAATGTAGAATAACAGAAAAAAAACACGAACATGTTTTTCAATATGCAAACTACTAATATATTAAGTTTGTTTTTGCAATGAATAATTTGTTAATGTTTTTACATATACAAAAAAGCTATCAGAAATCAATTCATATGGTTCTTAAAAGTTTGTAATATAAACATGTATATTTTATACTGTTTAAACATTTTGGATTGCCATTTAAAGAACGTGAAGCTATGAGATAACACTCAAAAGTAGAAGAAATTAATTCGAAACATCAATTAATAGTAGATCAACAAAACATGTTATAACAACATTTTAAATTGTTGACGAAGATACGCAAAACAAAAATTTGTATTTTTGGTTATATTTGCAAGCTCTTTAGCGTCATAGATATTGAATTGTTAAAAACTAACGAATAAATTGTCAAAATCAATAAATCTATAAAAAAAATTTAAAAAACATATAAAATTTGTTGTTGTTAAAAACAGCTGATTATTTTACAAGCTGTCTACTTGTTTCAAAATTTGCAAATATCCTTTTTTTATAATTTTTATTTCAAAATGTTTTTGTCAAAAAAATCTCTGCACAACAATAGACCCCCTCTTAAACTACGGCTAAACTTTTTTTATCATGCTGAGTTTAAAGCTCTCCGCATTCGATTCCCTCTTGCTACGCCACTGTGTTTTCTGTACATAAAAATGCAGGAATAAAATGCCATAAAAAAGAATTTTAGAATTTTAAAAAAAATTCAACATAAAGCAATCGCTTTACAAAAAAATTCGTTTACTCTAGTGTATTTATTACAAATGGAAGCTTATTTACAAAAATTTGACATTTATATGTTTTCTGATTGACCGAATTAAATCTACCACCTCTTTTTTTCTAAAATTTTAGCAGAGGGTACTTTATAACTAACCAAAAACAGTATTGCCTCTTTTATTACAAATTATCTATTTTTATATGATATACATAACCAGGCATGATCAAATTCAGGATTTTCCCCCGAAATCTCGAAAAACCCTCAATTAAGTATTTTACAATTTTAGAAAAATCGATAAAAAAAGCAAATGCTTTTTTTTTTGGCAATTTTACATATGTTTTATGTTTAATATTATTTTATGTTTTTATCTAAATTAAAATTTGTTTATATTTAAAGAAAATGAAAAAATAAATTATAATTTCATTGTAAATTTCAATTTGTAAGAAGAAATATAATTTAATTGTATATTTGGTAAATTAAAGTATGCCGTAATTTTTTAAAATGCAACATTCTTATAGCCGGTTTGTTTTGTTTATAGTATTTACCTTTCTATATATAAAAAAAGATATTTATACAAATGGGTTAGATAACAGATATTTGGGGTCAATTTATAAAGAACGCGTATAGTACTGCTTTCGCATGTGTAAAAAAATAATTTTTGTGGGTTTGCGCTTGATTTTTTCACAATCAGCTAAAATTTTATTTTGTAGAATCGAAAAAGCGTAAAAAAAGTTTTTTATTTACTTCGAGCCATTTGTACAATTAAAGTGAAGTATAACCATAGCCGCAACTGCGTTTGATAACTTGTTGTGTTGGTTCTAGGGAAATAATACAAAACTGCATTAGTATGGTTCTTTTTATTTTACGTGTAAATTGTGTCATATTATACAAAATCATATTTTGAAAATTGCAACTAGTATCTACTAATTTTAAAAAAAGGAAATAAAGCTATATATTAAAAAACATGATTTTTTTCTAAAAAAAAATTATTATAGGACTCATAGATATAAAAAATTGTAATTAAAATACTTTATCCGATATAAAACTGCACGTTTTTTTATGTTTTGAAACGCACTTATAAAGTAATTTTAGGTGGCTAGTTGAGTTTGACAGGCATATTTACTTATAAAAACGTAACAAAAAATTTAAAAATAAATTTGCATGGTATTTGTTTTTTTTGTAAATTTTTTTGTGTGTAACTAGATGCAAATAGCTTGTATGAACATATACTTATATACATCAAGAAAAGGAACTATTGATATAGTCATTCGCTTTGCATATTCTAATTTATTCAAATGATATAAAATTTGCACCATTTTGTGTCCTTTCTATGCATACTTTTCTGCAGTTTCTCAGCTAGTTACAAAGACCTTTATAAAGGAATATACATAGCAAAGATTTTGTGACTACAAATATATACGATGATTACATGCACAAAACATATTGGATCAATACAAAAGCAACAAATTACACAAAGAACAACCACAAATATAATTAAAGGATAGGTTATTTTAATAGGTCATTATTATTAAATATAAATAGTTAATTCGCTTTAATGTGTGTGCGCATTTTATATTATGCTTGAATTTCTTTCATTTATATTACTTTAGGAAATAAATATCTAATGATTTGTTTTAGAAACAATAATAGTTTTTGCAGTTTAAATTCAGTAAATGGATATGATTTTTTGATAATCATTTCTAGCAGTGACTTGTGTCATATGCCACTTACACTTGATTTATGCTTTAATAGGCAATAAAAAGCAAAATCCCGAAAATACTAAAAATAACACATTAAAAAGGCCTTCTTTTTTTTCGTACTTTATGCTAATTTCGTGATGTTACTAACTGTCCGAATTTAATCATGTCCGGTAAATCAAGTTTCAATTACAGTTCAAAATATATGAAAATGCCTTTTTGTAGCAGACAGTTGCAAAAATAGCTTCATAGTAAAACTTTATATTTTTAAATTACTTATAAAAAAATCATACTAAACATTAGGTTTAAAAATAAATATAAGAAGTATAAATATTTTTATAAGTTTTCTTTTATACTATATTATTATGTTCAAATACTTTATATCTCGCAAAACATTTTTGAGTATAATTTTGTATGTTAAAAATGCTTTCAGATATTAAAATCTGATAATTTATTCCTACCGTTAAAAACCGTAAGCACAATAGTTTTTCATACAAAATAAACGCTTAATTTCTTTTTAGTAAATCTGCCGTATCATACTCTAGAAGTATACGCTACTTTTAATAAAGCATCTGCTTTATAGAGAAACAGATGTACATAAATTTTGGCATGAGAATACATGAGTAGATTGCAATTTAGGATTTGTAAACAAAAAATTTCTCTTACGATAAAATTTGCGTATAAATGACATAAGGAATAGACTCTGATATTTCGCCAACAAAAATGTGTAAATATGCGCATTTGGGTACCTAATGTTACCTTTAATTGCTTTTTGTACTTTTTTTTACAAAGTAAAATAAATCAAAAAAAGTTCAGGGTATTAGCAAAGAAAACTTTTAGGGCGTGTCTGGTTTGGTCAAAAACTGTTTTTTGACAAACAGTTTTTGACGAAAAACAATTTTTAAAACTTTGGGGCAAAGTTCCTGTTCTATCGCAAAAACATGTCCTGTCATGTTTTTACAGTGAACAAACATTTTGCCTAAATTGATATAAAAACTGTTTTTCGTCAAAAAACTGTTTTTTGAAAAAATGTTTTTGACCAAACCAGACACGCCCTTACATTTAAATCATAGATATTTGTGACAAAAAGCAGAAAAACAAAGCATATGACAAGTAATAATTAGAATACTTAATCCTTAAAACTCGATTTCTTTTAGATATGAACAAATATAAAAACAAACGTGACTATTTTTTAATCCGATAGCAAATTTGTACTATTTAATGTTTGTTGTAAACTTTAAAAAGTTTTTTTAAACATAACCGTTAAAGAATTTAGTTAAAAGAAAATGTATAAAAGTCTTAACGAAAAAACAATTATTAAATTATAATTGAGTTATACACATAAAATTAAAATACCGAATATTAATATTTAAATAAAAAACATAATATAAGTTTTTATAGTAATTATATTAAATCACAAAAATGAAAAAATCCCCGGGGGTTTTTTGTCTTTTTTTGCATTTGTATGTACCAATTAGGCATTTGAACTGTTCATATATGCGCTATTTGCTATAAACTTGCATTTTGAAAATCAATTTTGTATTTATATGTAAAAATAACGCAAATACATTTTTTATAAAGAATAAAAAACTGAAAAAAAGTCAGACAAAAATATTGAAAAAAACATTTTTATTTGCTAGCATGTCACAACAGCACCCTTTGTATTCTTTGCAATATCTATTTTATTGTATTGTAGTTTTTAGTTTTTTTTTAGTTTTTTTACATAAAAATGGTTTTTGCGTTGCAAAAAACGAAAAACTAGATTTAAACTGTCAAATGCAAAATTGACATGTACAAATGAGCACCAGACCTATAAAGCACATAAAAAAATTGTAGCCGATTTGTAAATTCAAAACCATATAAATAAAAAAAAAATACTGTTGTATTATGTAAAAACAAGGTGCATATTATATTTGTATCTTTTTAAAACAGGAAGCGAACAAAATTGTTTATATTTTTGCTTTTACGATCTGGCATCACTTGCAAAATATTTTAGATATTTGTTTACATATATTTAAGTTGCGCCTTTGTAAAAATAAACAGTGTTAAAATTTTTATACATGGGATCTTAGATTTTTACTTGGTAATTTTTTTAATTTTTACGAACAAATGCTATTCATTTTTTTATAAAATAAATTTTTTCAGGAAAAAACATATATCCTATCATGCGTTTATGCGCAGAAAAAACTAACTTAATAAACAGCAAAAAAAACAAAATTTAACACGTAAAAAGTACAAATCCTAGCACTGCACATTCATTTACCACATTGTCTCGTTACTGATTATTGCACTAGACTTTGACAATTAGAAAGTTTATACTTCTTTTAATATACAAATATATAGATAACACTATTTCTCTGTTACATGACTTTAATATTTTGTATTTTACATCTTGTGCAATTTTTGAATGCTTTTTATTTCTAAGAATTATTGTTTGTTTTCTGACAACAAATAAAATATGAAACAGATGTAACTAAATATATCATACATTGATTTACAAATATTTAGGTAACGTGTTTTGCGTTTTGTAGTTTACGTTGTATTTTATTCTATTAAAGGGCAGCAATTCATTATGCAAAATTTACAGGCGGGACGCATTTTTTGCAATTTTTTTGTAATTTCTAGTCCAAGTGCACCTCAAGAGTATTTGCGTTTTTACATTATATTTAAAAAGATTTGATAACAACAGATAGTACAGCAAATCGGAGGTCGTGTAGTATACTTAGTATTTATAATAATATGCTTGCTGCACAGGCAAGCAGGAGCTGTTGTAGACTATTGGCGTTCATTATAAATAAAAGTTTGTTTAAATATAATCACCAATTGCAAAAAAATGATATACGATTGCCGAGCGCGCAGCACGCCATTACGCATAATTTTATATATATAAAAAACAAACATATCTCCACGGTATAGAAAGGCCGCCTTGTTAGTGTTAAAATCAAGTTTTTATATAAACCTGGCAGCTCCTTAACCATTAATATTTTATTTCCCACATAAATGAAGTAGAAAGCAAAAATTTAAAATACATAAATTAAAATATATTTTGCGTTTAAAAAATTTGAAAATATAATACTAGAAGGATTAAAAGTACTAGTAAGTGTTTATGTATGCATTACAAAACAAAAAAATTGATTTTTTACTACCGTATCCTGCCGAAAGTACAAAAACCTGTAATAGGGCATAAATAAATGCGTTACAAATATTTATTCCAAAAAGAAAATCTATAAAAAAGAACAAAAACAACAATATTGCAGTAAAAAGCGTACAAATATAACCTGTACTTTCTTATAACGTAACAGAAAAATATAACATACTAAAACACCTATTAATATCATTTTTAATTACTGTTTTCTATTCTTTACGACTGACGTTTAAAAACAAATACGTAATATTGTGGACATCCACAATTACAATTTAAGCAGTTGGCAAAGACTTGTGATTGACTCCCTTTTAAACTCGTTTATTGTTAAAGTCACCCATTCACAAAACTTGGACTTATAAAAGACGCTTACTTTAGTAAGTGTGTCGTGTATCTTAAATCCAAGTAGTGAACTATTTAACTTGTGCGCCTCTATGGATTTCATACGACCCACGTCTAATAGGTGGCAAATATCGGTATATCTCAGGAAGACATGTGCAACAACGTAATTGCTCTTGCAAACGGGTTAGAATATCAGTATGTCGATGCACAACAAACATTTCTAATATCAAAAGCTTTGTTATTGGGCTCTCGGAAAGACTTTTAACATATTTTTATATCATTCGTGTATCAACCGACGCATTTCCCTACAAAAAAAAAAACACTTAATTTATTTTTATAGGGTTTAGTCTGTAAAGTTTCTATTTCCCTTAATATTATCATTGGTTTTTGAACTTTTCTTGTTGCTGAAATAGTAACAGCTGCCGTAAGACGATTTTTACAGGCATAATTTTTGCAGATCGAGAATCTTTTTGCCACTGTAAAATCAATAGTCTAATTGTTAGATGGAGCAAGATTAAACCCTGTTTAATATATTTTGTAGATGTTTTTAGGTATGATTTTATGCCGCAATATTAGAGATTTAATTCGGTTCTGTTATTCTAAAATTACATATTGCCCAACATTTTTTCTATTTGTGCAGAACTGGCTTTTCGAAGACTAAGATCAAATCTGTTCATAAAATTTTTAATCCATCTATCGGAAAATTTAGGAGTTTCTTTGTTCTTATTTTATCTAAAGGTTTTCATATTTTAGTGATTCGTGCCTGGAGTAAACCGTAGTTGATCGCTAACCCATCACTACGTTCATCTAAGATTCTTCCATAAAACAGCTCCTCGACTTTAGGATACAACGGTTTTGCTACCTGCCCTTGATTTAATCCTATTTTCAGTAAGAAAATTTTACTTTGAATATATATTCGTCCATCTTAAAACATTTGAGGCGGGTGGTCTAAGCGTAAGACTAAAGCCAGCTAGACATAATTTAGATCTCAGTCGTTTGTCAATTACTCTTATCTTTTCTTTTATACAATACTGTCTTTTTATGGAACTGGAAGGCGGATTGGTCTCATGCAGAGGGTATAAATTTTCCGGGAATCACTAAAAACAAAAATGTTTATTTATAAGCTTTAATAAAAAAACCAAATGAAATCTGTCAATTTTACGCGTTGTCGAGCATTTACTGCTTATAAGTGGTAAATTGTGATCAAACTGTGATTTTTTAATTTATTTTCATATCCCCGGCAAAGATGGAAACCGAATTAAAAAAAAGATACACCTAAGAAAATAAAATCAATCTACGAAAGTACGGCAATTACATATTTTATATAGAAAAATGCCTGTCTTAAGATAAACAGTGATAATTCTGTCTTCTGTAAGACATGCAACAGTGTCCGTAAATGTTAATTTAGGCTGGAGACTTATCCATTAGACGTTCATTTAACGTGTGAGACTCACATTCATACTAGTATAGTACAAAGCACACAACGGACTGAGATCTTTATCTTCTGTGCGACATGATTCTTTTCTGGAATTTTTTCTTCACAATACCATGTCAATTAAAAAGTTCGATGATCCCTTTATAATCATGAACGCTATAAAATATTTAAAAAAAAACACCATTTTCTTGTTTTAAATATAGTAAAAAGATAATTCCAAACATGTACAAACATGATATGATTGATATTTTGTCTAAATTTGAAACAACTCCATTTTATATGATGTTTGGCGAATGTCCAGACTCTCGACAAAGAAAGATACTTAATGTATAAATTGGTGAGCTGGATTCCCAAGAACATCATAATCCATATCAATTTCAAAACAATCGAATCAAAAAGCTGTAATTCTGAAACAATTGTTTGGTATTATTAATTCGATTGTAGTAGGAATAGTAAAAAATCATAATAATTGCAAAAATTTTCTGGTATTATTATTCGACAAGGCATCATATTGTCTTTCTGTGGGCCGTTTATACATTAGATATACCCGAATTTCCATCATGTGGACTTGTTTATAAAATGCATTTCACAATCCCACTGATTCCGTGCTAAGAAGTCACCTTTGGTGAGGCAATTGTGCATTAATGTAAAAGCTGATTTATGATGCAAACAAAATTTAGAAATTTATAAGAACATAACAGATTTGCATAAGCCAAAATTTGGCAATGCAATAAGATGGGGTAATTACATTCGATTTGCCGTGTTTGCTTACGCAAAAAGCCTTGAATTAAAAAGATATATTTATACTAAAAATGAAAATGATGAATTGCGTATGCTGTTCTTTTCTGATTTATTTAATGAAAAACTTAATTATGTACTGAATTATCAAGAAATACCATTATTATAAAAAAATTGGAAAAAATTTGTGCTAAATACTTAAGATCAAATATAAATTGTATTTGATTTTATTAATTCTATAGATATTGGCGAAGATAAAAAAAGAGTAAAACAAATACTCGACACAAACATAGATTTTTAATTTTTAAAAAATATAAGTATCTGTTAGTTAGTGAAATAAATAAGTGTTTAAATTTCTGTCCACTAAAGACAGTTGACGTGGAATCGTCTTTTAGTAGTCACAAACATATATTTAATGATAAGAGATCATGTATGAAAGTGGAAACAATGAAATGTCACTTAGGATACTATTTCAATATAATGAGAAGAAGAAATAAAAAATAATTAATTCACTGAAAATTAAATATTTAAATTACTTTTATTGAGTTTTAAAATGTATTCAGATCAAAAAAATTATATTGATACTTATCAAATCTAAATAAATTTTATACGAAAAACTAAAATTAATTTATATGTATTCATACGTAAACATACCCGGGTTATATTTTCCATTAACATGGGCATACTCTTTTTCTATTTTACTTTGAGCAGTAAAGAAACGCTCATTTTTTTCATATTAAATTAAAACAAAAGATGATATTATTTTAATTAAATACTTCAGTATACACAATTTATGAATTTAAATGGTTTGGATGGTTCAATTTTCTTCAATAATTTTTTCCTAGCATGATTCATGCGAAATAAAATAGGCTTATTCAATAACTTTTGTTAGCTTACACTGTTCTGTAAAATAGAGTAAAAACAATTTAATCTAGTGTATTTTAGCCTTACACGGTTTTTAATATGTGTTTTTTGCTATTTATATTCCTTTTTAAGATTTCCTGCATTATCCTTTTTTATCCCTTTAAATCCCTACAATCCCTATTTATCTAGTCCTAATTTTTACGACCCCTGGTCTCATATAAGGGTTGCAAAAAATGATACCGATTATAAAGATGTATTTTTTAGCCCTGTCTTTCTTTCGGTAGGGTACGGTACATCTTTTTCTTTATTTTCGTTTTCTGCTTACATTCATCTTTTATTCATGCTATTAATTTTGTTATATGGCGCATTTTTCTTGATTTTCTTTATCTCGTCCTGCATTTTACATTTCATCTTAAAAATCATCGCATTATGTATCTCCTAACCTTCATTTTTCCTCAAATTAAATTTCAGATTATTCTTGGTATTCTTTGTGTATGGTAGTCTTCATCAAGTATGTTTTTTGTAGGGTACTCCAGTTACCGGTAAGTTGTAAAAATGGGTACTATGTACCCGGTTACTAAACGGTATTGTACCGGTAAGCGGTAAGTAAAAAATAATTTTTATTGAAATTAAAAAACATCTAATAAAATTACAAAAATATATTCAAAATAAATTTTTTTTGTAATTTTCGTTTTCTATAGCATGAAAGATGTTGTATCTTTTAAAATAAAACTCTTTTTACAAATCTGATA
>JAQFYM010005248.1:0-13671 GCA_034694785.1 Agrenia bidenticulata
ATCAGATTCAACGGTTTCATAATTCATGTACAGATTTTAAGTAATAATTAACTAAATGCATTATTGACTCGATGACAAGCTCATTAGATTAAAGTATTACGTATATAATTCTGTGGGTTAAACAGACTAAGAAACGGTTCTATTAACTATTATGATGCAGAAAATTTCTACTCTTGACCTTCATTGTCCCACTAGTGGGCCTGTAGACCCCTACTAGAACAATAACTTTTCATCTCTTTGATAAATTCTAGCATTGCCATAACTTACGTTTCATGAGCTACAAACCCGATACCTTAACCTAACATAACTTTTCTACTCTGCAATCTCTCAATACCAGTCTGGTTAGAGCAAGCCAATTATTTAGCAAATAAAGTTTTTAACAATTCCATTGCAAAAGCGGACCCTTTTTGAACAATTTATTTTATTAACCCGAATTTCCGAAGAAACTTCTGACTGTAAACAATACCCGTGCCATTTTCAAAGCTCTGAAAAGACAGCCAGGCAGGCATGCAAGATCCTATAAAATCCATCGGTGAAAACATCCGCTCCGTTTTCAATAACTCGGTATTGAATTCATCTGGTAGTAAGTATCCCGAATTTCTGCCCACCGAAATGCCAGGGTTTCCAACTTTGATATCCAACATGTCCAAGTCCTTGTACGATATTGGACCCCACCAGGTCGTCAAGGATTTGAACGAACGCTTCAAGTTCGAAGTCAACTCGTCTCATCTCACTCAGATGTTCCCTGACCGAATGACAGTCAAAAATGAAATGGGAGACGTCCTCATTTACATTGTTTGTGCGGGAGTGACTGTGGTCAGTCTCGTGGGCGTTTTATTAGCCTTGTTTTTCCGAAAAAGGATCTTAGCTCAGCGTTCCCACAACAATGGAAATGTAAGTAGAAACATTCATGAAAATCGACGTTTTGCAATTCCATGGGATTAATGAGATTTTTTTGGCAAGGTTGTGGACAGCAGTCTTGCACAACTCTGAAAACATCCACAACAGAAACCTACACAATTAGTTTGAAATATGAAATCGTTCCAAATTGTATAACGTTGTATAGGATTGATAAAATTAGTCCAAAAACAATTGTTTGCTGTATTATTTTATTATTCATAACCATAAGCCAAATCGTTTGAAGGGGATTCGTTAAAACCCTAGTGGTATTGATTGAGAAAAGCATGTGGGTTCTATGTTTTCCATAATCCCTTCTTGCCCTTATTAGATTGAATATTGATTGAATCGTCCCGAACTATGACATTTGGTCAGACATCAATCCAAAACATATCAATACAGACCGACACAGCTTTCAATATAATAACAACTATAACTTTATGTCAAAGTAGCACATTTGCACATTTCAATCAATGAAACCCGACCTTACCAGTAATTTGGCATGGGATTTAATTGCAATAGTTTACCATCCATATTCCTCGAGTGCTGCATAAATCTAATCGATGAATCACGACCCCCGCCCCCCACCGAACTCGAATGAGGAAGTTGTTAAGATGTCATTAAATCAAAGCAATGCATTAATATCATCTCCCACATCTACGTCCCAGTCTGGCCTCCCGAGGTTTCTTTGATCTGCTCCATTATCCTCTTCTTAACCAACCTTGGATCTTGGAGGAATGAAATGATGTTATTATTATGAGTAGGAGGGGCAATCAAGGTCGTAGTGATCTTTGAGTTCTGCAACGAGCTCTCTGGCAAAGGTGTCTGATTTCCTATGAGGGTATCCTTCTTTTGAAATGGGGATACTGAGCCACAGCCAAGCCCCAGAGGGTATCGATACCAATAGCTGGATGTTTTGTACCTCATGCCACATCCGTAACGAGCCCGGTCCGCTTCCCCACTTCCGCCAAAGCTATCCAGAGAGTCAATATCTATTCGACGGATCTTGCCTTGGTATTCCGGGTACCTGGGCTCCAGAGCTGTCTCTGACTCCCGGCATTTCCTTTCACTTTGATCCCACCCGCTGGATTTATTTGAACCTAAGCCCCGAGGACTTTCAAAACTGCTAACAAGCTTCTGAGTACTTTGATGAGCCTGTTTGCTAATGGCATTATTATTAATATTATTACTAGTGCTTTCTCTGTTCTGCTTAAAAGCTCCAGGTTTCCTGGAGTCTCCAAGTAGTGGACGGGATTGCACAGTCTCAATCTTGGACTCTCTTCCCTGTTCCATGAAACTATTTTTACCACCAAGGTCACTTTTCCTCCCACCTCTGTGGTCACCCATTGGAGAATGGTGTCCCTTGGTTGACCTCCCCACATCCAGCTTAGAACTTGGGGGAGTCTTACTTTTCTCATATTTCTTGGACCTTGAATACCTATGAGACTCATGTGGTAGGTTCATGTGCTTTTTAAAACACGGATAAGACGATAATAACAAAATATCCTTCCCCTCCTTATCCACCGTGGATCCGTCTAGTCTAAAAGATTTGCATGTATTCCCAATGCCCTTCCTTCTCAAAGTGGATCTCTCCTTGGGAATGAAAGCCTCTGCCTCGTCCACTTCACCTTCCTCTCTAATATCTTCTACTTCAAGAGATTGCGGAACCTTTCCAAGCTCCTCTATACAATCTGCTACTCTATCAACCGTGTTTACGACAGCGGCTCTTTTATTACCAGGTTCTTCGGAAAGAGCTGGTGGTGGTGGCGGTATTGGTAAGGCCATATTCTTTCCTTGCTTCTCCAGATCCAAAGGATGTCTCACGGGCTGAGTGCTATTAAATATTTCATTTCAAAATCAACCTTTCAATTTAAAAGTACAAAGCTTTAAGAAAAAGACGTATGTCTACTCATACGTCGCTTGTTTACCCTGGGAGAAGTAGTAGAGGCCGACTAGAATCCTTCTGTACTATTTGAATCCCTTGAGTCTCAACAGTAGCTTTCTCCAGGAGTGAGTATCCATTGATGAAGTTCCGGGCTTTTCTGAGGACACAATTGATCTTCTCCAGAGCTCGTTTCTGGGAGACTAAAATGATGTCTCGACGGTAGTGGGATCGGACGGTGTATTTCGGATGTGGATTAGGCTCAGGTGTGTGCTCTTTTTGAAGGTGCTTCAAAATGTTATTGATACTCCGGAGGCTGAGCTTATAAACCTCGCAGTGGTACCGCATGTCGATCACTAAAGACTGGAGACGTCCATTCGTATTGATTAGATCTTTTTGAAATACAAACCTCTCCCGTTCATCCAGCGTCAGTGTGGATGAGCTCATTATGGCTTGTGCTTTTAGTTAAGGGTGGGTTAAGTTTAATGGAATTTTAGTTTAAGGGGGAGCTAGAGAAGAAAGTAACAAGATTTTTGAGCTGTCGCTGGAATGAAGTGAAAGCCACGTATGACAAGGGATATCCAACCACCTGTTACTATTCCAGCCTTCCATCTCGGCCAAGTTTGATAAATATGTGAGGTTGGAGGTATCGGTTATTGACGTTTATTGTGTAAGGGATATTTCGGTTTTCGATCAATGTATTCCGTATGTGTATCAATGTTTTTGAGACGAGGCTTTTTGAGTTTTGATAAGGCTGGGACATGCGACCATTAGTAATTAATAGGACGATACTTTTGGAATAATTTTCTTTGATGTAAGAGAGTATAGTTTTTGGGAGTTTTTTTAAATGGAAGTTCTATATGCTAAATACATTTATGGAACTACCTGATGGGTTTGAATCGAGTGGAATTCGGTTTGTATATGCAAATGCTTGACCCAAATAAAAAGAAATGTACCCACATGCCTTAGCATTCGTTTAGTAGTTTCAAGGTAAGAGTGGTTCCAGGCTCTAACAGCTTTATCTCCAGAGTTGCTATGTTGTTCTGTCATTTGTCCTATAGAGTCTTTTTGGGGCTGATGATACGCATAGTCAAAGTTTTGAAATGTCAAGATCTCTGAATGAAATAAATTGGTAATGGCACTGGTAATTGGATGGAACAATACAAATTGGACCAAGCTGGTAGAATTTAGCACAATTCGGCCTTATGTGTCCTTTTATAGGCCACACTGGAATAAATAGATTAGTCTAAACAAAACATAATTTCTGGAGCTTTTTATTTGAAAATTCAAAGCTTCTCTGAAATTTGAAATTTTACTTTCAAACAATGTTAAATTAACGCTAACTGTTCAAAAAACTTTATGAATAAAAACCCATTCGTTTTTCAGACTATTTGAAACCTCATGGGTAGTTTTAAATGATATTCCTTAAAACTTTACCAAGCACACACCCAACATTATATGCATTCAAATACATCCTTCAGCTCAAAATCATTCGAAAATATTCCAAAATAGTTTCCTCCCCACCCAAACGTAATCTTTTACGATGATGGAAAAGCAAAATAAACAAGCTGACATTAATAACTCTCATAAATCCTCGATGTATTTTGGTCGCTTAATAAAACCATTGAACTTGAACTTGAAATATACAAAAGCTCCAACTTCATGTCATATTTCCGACACCTTGAGCCCTTCTCATCCAAACTTGAGCCACATCACATCATCCATCCCCTACACAATTCATATCTCTTTGAAAACAACAAAAGTCCTGTTTCAAAAAAAACTCTCGAAAACAAATCCAAAAGTCCCATCCCTTCAAAGGCATTCCTGACCCACAGAACTTTAGAGAAGTGACCCAGATCCCCATATACCCATCACCAACAAATTCCATGCTCCATACCGGGTTGGTTTAAATATGTACCCGGTAAATATGTCCCTGAAATATGTCACTGGTAAATCTATACCGATGAATATCCATGCTGAAATTAAGTTCAGATTTTTTTATCCCTTCTGTGTTACAGATATTGAAAAATTACATGCTGCATAAATAGTCGTGATACATTTAGTTATAATTAGTAATACATTTTTACTGCTAAAAATATCGGAATTAATTTTTAGCATGCATATTCAGGGACATATTTACTTGCAGTACAAACTTACCACGGGGACATATTTACCGGGTACAAATTTACCGTGACATATATTTACCGACTCCGTTCTATTCCCTCATCTCTTATAAAATACCTTTATTTTTCCTTTTTTAATTATTCGAATTCCATCTTCAACTGCTTTCAAAAAATGCCACCCAGACCAAATCGTAGAGCTTATATAGTCTGACGCAAACAGAGATCCCCTCTCAAGCTGTAACATTTATGCAATCTCTCGTGCTCCAGGAGTTGACGGGTGCTTCATTTCACAGCTAGCCCCGTTGTTTGACGTTTCCTATTTTATTGTATCAACAAACGGCATTGGTCTCAAAGACAGAAAACACCCAATCCAGCCTATACACTAATTTCCTATATTTAACAAGTGTACGGATTACACATAAGACTCCAAGAGACTCAAACTCTTTGACTCTCGAACAATTAAGCCCATCATTTCCGTCCAGGTGGAGTGTAGCATTTCCCCCTCATATCTCCCTACAGCTCTCCTGAACTACCTCCACTACACTTGACGTCTACTCTTCGTTATAAAGATATCTTCCTCAGGTTAATGAAAAAGATCTCCAACACGAGTAAGATAGCTCCAACTGTGACGTCTAATATAATCGAGACACTCGTAACAGATTAGTCAGTCCGATCGATCAATCCTCGTGTTCTAATATCTAATGACATGGAGAGGCAGAGAGAGAGACAGAGATGTAAGGCTCTCATGAGTTTGTTGTGTTGCAGATTTCAGTGCGTATTACTACTTTGGCAGTGGGGTGTATCATATCTCTGATAGATTTTGGAGCTAATAACTTCCCTAAAGGCTAGAAGGCACAAGACTTGCAAACATAATAATCCAATAAAGGACTGACACTCGAACATAAGTATCTTGTTCTCGAGCTTATTATCCCCCTTCTTGTTCAGCGCAAATCAGAGAGTGGGGGCCGCAATTCTCACGCTCAACATTCGGCAAGTCTCTCAAGGATTTTGGGTACACAACATAACAGGAACTTTTTGGAGCCTACGGAAGCCAGAACTTGATTCTCTCCCCTCAAGCCTTCCCCTCCAGTCTCTCTCAACTCTTGAGATTGTGAGATACGAGCTCCACAAGCTCGTTCTAGACTAGGCAGTGTGGGTCATGCCTCTCTCGAGTCCCTTATTGAGTCTTTAAGGAGAGAAATAAAACAGATTCACCATGGGCTGTCATCTCATCCCGGCACAAGAGAAAGTCCGCATCGTCGTCACCTCCGACTTGGTAAGGACCGGTATGGTCAAACTTTTTTTTGGAATAATTCATAAGAGCATTTGGGGAAGTTTGTTGGTGGACATAGTTTTTTTCATGCTTTTAAAGGTGATTGCCCTAGTGTTGGCAATTTATCGAGTGACTAGCTTATCCCTTTTACTAAAGCGGGTAATAGGGGTCGAGAGGGGGAAGGCGGATGCGGAGTTTGATGGGGCCAAGCAGGAGACTCTTACAATAACGAGTAAGCCTCTGCCTATAGAGTTATTTTCAGAGTGCTTGAAATTTGATAGGAAGCCTGGAGGATGAATATTCATGTAATTAGGAAGAATACTGGGATCTCCGGGAGTTTGTTAATGCCCGGAATTAATTATTATATGTTCTCTTTTCTTCCGTACAGAGTTCTCAACTGTATTCCTCATCACGGCAGGTGTAATAGGCTTGGCTGTGGAACTCTTCTTATTCTTTCTCCTTAATAATGGAGCTAGATCTGTGAGCATATATATTTCCTATGTATATTCATGCAACTAAATTATAAACTTAATCCCCTGACTAATTATAAGTTCCTTGTAACCACCCACTCGGGGTTTTAAAATAGATTCAAAAGTTTACATAACTCGCAACGCATATGCACGTAAGGTATCGCTCTCATTTGGACGAAATTGGTCTTTTAAAAATTCTTGACGAATCAGAAATTTTGTTTAATAAGATTTTTCATGTACAGGGTGAGTTTTATAAAACAGAACAGTTCAACATTACGATATATTCTGCAATGCTTAACCGATTTTTAATCTTTATAGCTCATTTTAAAGCCAAGTAAGTAAACACACTAACTTGAAAACAAAACATCTACTGTACATTATATATTATTCATTATCTGTAAATTGCTATTCAACTTTATAAAAGTATTTTCCTCCAAAAATGTTGTTAGTTTGTATATTTGAACTAGTTTTTTTGGCTTTAAAATGAGCTATAAAGATTTTAAATTTGTTAAGGAAACATGGAAGTGCTGAACTGTTCGTTTTTATAAAACTTATCCTGTATTTAATATTTTTCTCTCCATTTCTAAAGACTAATTTCATCTAAATGTGAACGTTACGCTACCGTGAGTGCAAGTGCATTGTTAGTGCATGATCGGTAAAATCCAAAACTAATTCACCCATACTAATAGATGGATTTTGTGTGTAAAATTTCAGAAAAATTATAGACACTGCAAGCACTGGTTTATAATCCGCATCCTCTTACTAATCTTGAGCATCCTAGGCTCAGTGATTGACCGCGTTCGAGGGCAGTACAAACTGATTGAAGGGTTATTAGAAATTGAGAAACTCTACCGGATCCTCACGCTGCTGGTGGTCCGTAGTTTCATGAAAGAAATCTACAAAGGGATGAGTGATAATAATTACGAGTGTAACAATAGTGTTGGCGGAGATGGATTTCCTAACGGTGGTGGTGGTGGGAGTACAATAAACATTAGACCTCCAAGTCAGACCAATTTATGAATATAGAGTACGAAGAGCTGATGGCATTCCGATGTTTAATTTAATACCGGGAATATAATAATATTTCTCTGAATAATAAAAAAAAAAAAAAAAATCGGGCTTGTTCAAGTGTCAAAGGAGTCTTGTAGTAATTACGACAACTTTACAGCCTCTATCAAATGGAGTTGACAAGGAAAAACTTTTAAGGTAAGTAAGTAAAGTACGTATACGTACACACTCTCTCAAGTCCTTTGCGTAGAGTAGTAAAGTTTACCACACGGTAAAAGAATCGGAAGGATGTCTTTTGGGAGCAAACTCTCTGTTATCTCCATGTGTAACTTGTCAAGTTTATGACCAAGTGTATATTGATTATTTCCAAGGCATCAAAAAGTACAATAGGCCTGTGCATCAAAGACACACAAACTTTTGTCGTGTTCATTTCTAGGATTTCTATTCTACAAATGTATTCCAAAAGTATTCCGAAAATATCGAAGAATTCAAATACCGTCAAGAATCTTAGGCCAATTCCTTGTCCCTCCCCCCAAGACCTTTTTAACATTGCATATGCATTCCGTAATACTAGGCATCTACAGGCACATTAATGGAGCACTATTTATAAGGAACATTTTCAAGGGTAGACTTTTTGGACAGGATCAGAATTATGCATATATCTCCACTGCTCGGTCTATAGTAAATCGAATGCGCTATTCGGCTTTAAAATCGTTCCAGCAGTTATGGAAGTATTTGTTGTGAACAGACAGACATTTTAAAGGAAGTATAGAGTACACTACGCTTCTATGGGCCCTTTAATGGGTCACGATTGACAAGTACATTTTTAAAGCATCTATGTCTGACCACTAAGTTTTGTAAATAGAATAAGTTGTACAGCTTAAAATCCTTCCGGCATTTATGGAAATAGAAAAGTCATTAGAATACAAATTTAAAAAATTTCTGGGATAATAGCTGCAGAGTAAGGATATTATGAATCTAGTTATCATTCCAATGAAAACGCCAATATTGCGAAGGACCTTTTGGTGGCAAGGGTCCATTTTTTCGACAGTATCATAACTATTCGTTTGAATTGTATAGTCTAGTAAATGGAAAGAGCTGTTGAGCTTAAAAATCAGTCCTGCATTTATGAAAGTAGTCGTGAAAGAAATATGGAAACAGACAGGCAGGCATCTTGATGGAATTACAAGTAGATTTATTAGATTTGAAAACGTCATTCAATAAATTACACGAATCCTGTGATCTCGCATGGAGAAAGTGGATCAACCTTCCAACTTACATATGTACCAGGAAATACTAAATATTTAGTCTTGCAAATGGATATTGATTCCATCATCTCTGCCACTTGGTTTTTTCTCCTTTCCAAAAAAGTCCACGTACGTAGAAATATAATCCCGGGATATAGAAAGAGTATAAATTTTTGACAAAGCTGTGAGAGCTTGTGTAAATGAATATCCCTCTATGAACCCTCATACAGAGATCCATCATCTCTCTCATAAAGTATCATATGTATTTTTTGTTATTCAACAAACTCTGTGACAGCTCATCCGATTAGATTCTTTGTCACAAGCTCTGACCCCGTCTACCCTTTCATTGTTATTGGAGCTGATATGTTGTTATTCCCAACATTTGTCAAACGAGTTTCCTTCCTCATTTGCAAACATGCCAGTCACCTTGTCAGATCCTATTGGGATAAACCTTGAAGATAAACTCATTTTGTACTACTGACTTTCATTAAGGGGAATTTAAACCCACCCTCTACCACATTTTATGTACCCTGGTATGGGTATACAGTATACAGAATAAATGTATGTTTGTACATTTAAATTTGATTCTTAGCCATGTTTCAGACATGAAATTTTCTCTAATTAAAATTTCAAAAATAATCCATTAGAGCCAGCCCCCTTGATACCCAAGTTGATGTGTTAACTAGACTAAAGCTGATGAATTAAATACACAGTATAGTACTTTGTCCTAAAGGAAGAGTGGTACCAAAGCCTTCGTAGCAATTTTTGACAACCTGACTTTTAGAAATTCCTATGGGGTCCGAAATTAAATTTCCAAAACTGTTAAGACTTGACGTTTTAAAGAAAGTATTCAACTTTAACATCGACGGGATAGATAGATCGATGTATGAACGAATCGCAATGATTATGAACGAACTAGAAAAAACCTCTCTTCTACTTGTAAATCAGTGTCGATATTTAAAATGGGGTTCCGGATTTGCAAGAATAAATTTTCAGACCCTACAAGGATTTTCAAAAGCGAAGATATCGTTCATATTCATATTTACTTGGTTTATTACTTGATATTATATACTTTGAACAACCTTGTAGATGATATCCACAAAACTAAACGATAACAAACGCCAATACTTGGGACACCCTTCTGCTAAACCATTCCATCAATTCCCAGCATCACAAATTCCGAGTAAACATTCTTAAGAAACTCGCCAGCCAAATCCTGCCGTTGCACAGGAATCAAACGATGGTCGACTGCAACGGACATTCTGATGTACTCGGCATAACTGAGGAATGAGATGATGAATCCTGAATAAAAACCCATCCCCATACATCACATTTAGAGTTGACTCTCATAAAAAACCGATTTCCATATCACATATTCCTTTCATGCAACAACATGTCACGATCGAAAACATATTTCGTAACTATTTCAAACCTGAGTCACTCCCAGAAGCCACTACAAAGTCTTCAATCGGATGTTCAGAAATGCTCAAGTACTCACAAGGGCCGGGTAGATTCTGCAAACTCCCTGTCCATGACTCCCCCCTCCGTAAGATGCTAAAGTACTTGTAGGGCAATAGTCCCAGGAGGTATCTCAAATACACATTTGTGGCCGGCACAGACGACCTTCTCAAACTTTGGTAAGACTCCTCACATATCCTCAGCCTTTCCCTTCCAGACGCAATCCCCGTCGGCAGCTTAACATAGCAAAGGGACCTATAGAGCAAAGTCAAAAACATTTCTTTTATACTTGCCCAATTCCCCCCGGGGTCTGGAATCTATTAAATCCAGCTTGGATTCTTGGCTTGGAAAAAAGTGAATTAGACTTACAAGGAATTCTCGAGCTTATCTTCGCGTAAGGCACGTTGAGGAATTGGCATGGCTATCTGCATTGTTCTTGGTATTTTAATCTTCTGATTGATGAGAGTGGTCCGAATGGCTGCAGTGGCGGCAGTGAGTAGAACACTCGTGAAGCTCACCCCCAGCATATTTTTAATATCCCGTATATGCTGGACAGAGAACTTGTCCACAATATTCAAGTGATCCCGTTTAATCAGCTTAGTCTCTGGGACTTTCCACTCGTTTCTATCCCTAGGCTCGAGGATTTGCTGGGCAAAGTCAAAGGGAATTTTAAAAGGCAGGTTAATGGCTTGGAAAAGCCGCTTAAGGCTGAAGACGGACGCTGGAATCTCTGGAGCTGACGTCTCCAGCTTTACGTCCAGCTCAGGCTTAAACCTCGGGAAATGATGACCGTCTTCATTATCACAATCACATAGGTTCATCACAAAGAGCTGGAGCCAGGAGAAACAGTCTCCGAGGGATTCGTGGAACCTGAGAAACATTACTGTCTTCATTTCTCCTCGGTACGCCGAATTCGGAGGTTTGAAATTCGGGATAAGAAATGCCTCCCAAGGACTTCGGTGTCTTGTCCACTGCTTCCGGAGAAGATTCCTCTGGATCTCCAGCAAGTCCTCCTCCCCCCAACATCGGTTATCGTCCTTGGCCTTGTCGTACACGTAAATGTAGTTTTCGATTTTAAAGTCCTCGTCGCTTTTCCAAAATAGGAACTTGTAGGAGCGGGTCGGGTATTGCTTCAATTGCGGGTAGAGGGATTTACCTCGAGAGTCTACTTTACTCAGAACTCTCTCGTAAATCGTACTTTGGAGGCTGTCAATGGAGACTCTGCCTTTGAGGATGAACCAAACGACCGTATTATGACTGGGGATTCCATAAAGATCGTCATTTGCTAAAACACTACTACAGGGTGATACGAGGCCGTCCAATTCTTTCCGGAACACTCGAGCCCATACTGATACACACTTCCGAACTAGTTGTAACACCAAGATAGAAACGATTAGGAAAGGTGAGATGAGATATATGAAAATGGTTAGGGAGAGAATCTTGACTCGGTGAGTATTTGATGAAAACCAAGCTTTAGAAATGCAGGCCATATTTTTTATTTAAAAAAACTTTAATTATTTTATATGTCACATGGGGATTATTGACATTTTTTTCTTGACTTTTATTTAATGCCCTCTCCGTGCGATTTATCTTTACCGACTGGTGTTGTTGTATGTTCGTTGGTGTTGACTATGAAAACTAGTCGTTTCCCATTTACCTCTTTGTTATCACTAACATACTCCGTACATGAACACACACAACACCAACACATCCATTTCAATGAAGCGAGTGGGAACAAATTAATTTCTCAAACATGTTCAGTAAACTTTTCACACGCTCCTCTACCATATTTTTAAGACATAAGGAGAGTCACAAAACTTTTTAGAAAAAAAATATATAAAAAAAACTTCAAATGACAAGCAATAAAGTTTACCCCGACTACAAATCATTATGTTCACCTCTGAGATGGATTACCATTTCTTGACAAACGCTCTCGTCATAATTGTGGGAACACAGGGGGGCCAAGCCGAGTCACAGTGCCCCCAACCACACTATGAACTCGTAATACCAACTCCCTCATCGCTTGTGTATCATTATGATTAGATAAAGCCGCTCATGCTTACTAAATAAGCCCAGAAGGGCCGAACCGGTGACAATGATGGTTTTCCAAAGCCATATATGCTATTAAATGTCATTAGTTCCACACTCGTATGTATTTAAATAGTGCATTTTAATCTGTCTCAAAGCAGATCCTCCACCCCGCTATGTATTTAGATTATAAGATTGCAGAGATAGTGCCATTATAATTACAGCCTACACCTTTTGACCTTTCATCTATTTCCTTCATCAGTTCCTTCCTCCGGAGGCGTAAAAATACATATACCTCGGGGATAGCACTAATAAATCAGAGCTCTAATCGCTAATCGCTCCTTCCGGTTCAGAAATAGATTAATCATTTTGACTCTTTGTAGTGAAAATAAAATAAAAGCTTATTATAAATCAAAGAGCAAAGTAAAGTCAACTCGTACGCTCTAAAGGAAGGGGCAAAAGGTTGCTTGAGTTTTTAATAAAGTGTGAGGAGCGTGAGTCCGTCCTCTTTTAATTAAAAGTCATGAGGGCCTTTGATAAATGGATAAAATCCGCTTTTGTCACTTTTGTAAACAATGCAGACTGCCCTGAGTTGAGAGAGGAGAATAAATTGCACCCGCTCGTCAAAACAGTTAGGTAATTGCTGGCTTAATTAAAGAGCAGACAGTGTGGCTTTGAGAGCTTTGGAAACATCGCTCGGCTGTAGCTTCCGGTCTTAGCTTAGGGGATTGTTATACGTAAATGGGAAGCTTTTAATTATCAATCACACTTTTTTTAAAGAAAAAGAAAAAAGCTGTTATCGTGTTCACAGCTTTAGGGAAATGGATTTTGGGTATGGTTTATATTTTTTGAATTAGACATAGGAGACATATAATATAATAAATACAAGATTTATAGGAAGTTTATTTTGAAAATGCAGTTTTAAAATTATTTATCTGCCCTTGAATCCCGTTGGATTTATTTTACAAGCTTTATATCTCACGCTTTATTAAAAGATGAGGTTAAAGGTAATGTTAAGATTGATTTTGAATACGTACGGTAAGATGTTGGAAAATAAATGCAGTAGGAAATTATTTTACAAGCCTTATCTCTCGAGACTGATAAGTTTAAATGTAAGGTTATGTTACTTGCCTATTTCGGTTTGTATAAAAAATACAACAAATGTAATAAAATAGTATTCTACTTAATCAACCATTATCAACATAACACAGTTGGACTATGGCTACCATAGTAGCGATACAGATTGATCAATAAAATTTATTTGCTTTGTTTGAACATTCATGGA
>JAQFYM010005249.1:0-13669 GCA_034694785.1 Agrenia bidenticulata
TTTTTTTATGTAATGGCTGTGTTTTTTTTTGGAATTTGCCCTTAACATTGTCAAAAATCGTGCCCATAAAAGCGGATAGTACTGTATTTTACATTAAAATTTTTTGCAATTTATTCAACGGTAGTAAACGCTAAAAGTTGTACGCTGTTACCTGTATTTTACACGATTATGCTAATTGCATTTATTTGCACGTCTTGAGTTATTAAATCGTTTAAATATTTACCAGTGGTTTTTTTACAACAATACATTAATACATCCTTTTTAGTAGTTATGGTCGTTGTGTATTTCTGTGTTCAACGCTCGTATTTCTACCACGAAATGTTCGTAAGTATTTTTAAAAAAAAATCATTTTCTATCTGTACGCACATGAACTCATATTGACGCTTTTTTTCTATTTTTTTATTTTAGTTTTTTTTCGTATAACTATTTTTATTAAGTTATAACCATTTTTTGTATGCAGCAGACTTTAATTAAAAAATATGATTATATTTTCCTAAAGTCGTTTCGGATATTGTGAACATGCACGGGTATTGAGTATGGGTATTAACGGGGTATACGTTACAGTTATCGTGTACCCCGGGGGTTCAGCGGTGGGCGCCATTTTGCCGTACGGCAAAAGGTGCTTTTTGCCGAGGATAAAAAAATCAAAAAAAGGCGTCTTTGTGCCGATGCAAAATTGCAGAAGTTACGCATAAATCGTAAAAAATAAAAAAAAAAATAGAAAACGAGATCTTCAGGCATTATATGAGATCATTAACTCGTGCCTTTTTATAGATACTATATTTCAGTGTAGCTGTTTTGCATGGACAAAAAAAATCTTGTTAGTCGTAAACATGCAATTTTCAATTTTTTTGCACTCAGAACTCTATATGTTATCGTGAAGATGCTTTTGCATTTTTTAAACCTGTAAACTAAAGCGATGCATGTAGCATTTTTACAATGTTAACAACAAGCTAGGGTTTAGGGTATATGACTTACAGGTAAGGTATGGGTTCGTGTTTAAAAAGGTGTATTTTAGAGTTGGTTATTGAAAAAAAGCAAAAACTCGTTTTTCTTTAGTTCTTTTGGCAAAAAAGCGCTTTATTTGTCAAAAAAAAAGCAGTCGGCATAAAGCGTTTATCGACGTACGGCGAAAAGGCCACAAGTCCTAGTACCATCTTAGGTATGGTAAGGTTTATTAGAGGTGTGTTATGTATATTCAGATAATGTACAAAAAAACATATTTTTGAATTTTACACGTCAATGCAGCGTCAAATTATAAATCTTGCATTAAAAATGATTATTATCATGGCTTTACATTTCATCAAATGTTTTGATATAAAAAAACACTAATAGACAATGATTTTTTGTATAAAAATTGCAAAGGCTTACAAAAGAGATACTGCAGCATAAAAGGTAATGCATATTTTACATCAATACATATAATTATATTTCTATTGTGTTTATCTTAAGCAACTTTGATATAAAAGTTCATTATCAAAGTTATCTTACACTAATATAAAAGGTCACATCTTTTCTTTCTTTATGTTTTTGCTGATTTATTTTTTTATGTTTTTTTTTTCACGTTTTACACATGCAAACTGGTAAATTTTGCGCCTTAAATTTGTAAAATTTTTATAACCTTGCAAAATTGTAATTAAACCTCGATCATATACAGCAATAGTTTTTACCTATATGTTTTGGTCAACTAAAGGGCCACTGTAGTTTTTTTTTTGCTTTTTTTGATATAATATGCTGACACTATAATCTTGCGGCTAGAGATATAAACCTCAAATATCACAGTGTAAAAATTGCCATACTCGTCTAAGAATCTTTTTTTTACATGCCGCTTTACAATATAGATTTAAAATTTGCTATTATGCTTTTTTATAATACATGTTAGAGAACGCCTATACATAAAATATATACTACATGTTTACAATATGTACCTATACAAGTAAATTGCAAAAATCAGTTTTTATCTTGCGCTTATTTAAGATAAACCGCAACGCATTGTATTCAACTAACAACCCATTTGTAGTAATATTTTACACGCCTGTATTTTTAAAAAACAAAAAAAAAAAATATTATCATCATTCTTTGACATATAAATGGGTATCTAACATATTTTTAATATAAAAATGCAGAAATGCGGGTTTTGCTATATATTGTATTACTAGACTTGTAGTAGGTGACTGCAGCTACCTGTAATTACGCGTTTTTTTACCGTTTTAAAATCTTTTTTTTTGCTTATATGCTAGTAAGAATTTACCCATTTAATTTGATTGTAGTTTATCTGTTCTAGAGCGTTACAGAAAGCGTCAGATCTTGCAAAAGTTGTACTTTTACTAGATGTACTGATGCATTAAAAAATGTATTCTGGGCGAATTCGATCATAGTTTAAAACACGGTAAAACTACGCATCAATCTATAATTAAAAGTTCATTTGCATCGTCTATACAGTGTATGTCTTTTTATACGATATCTTAAAAGGTATATTAATATAAGCGTGTTGCAACACGCTATGGCTAGGCAATATACAAAGTATAAAAAAACAACCCCAATGCCGTAAATGGGTAACTGCAAAATATAGAAACAATAATTTATAATATTATGTATCTAACATAACTTTTACCATAATGCAATGTTTGTTTTTGTTTTTATATTTTATTTATTGAAAGTTGATTGCTGTATTTTGATTGTAAAACTCTTGTATATCTGCATAATTAACCTTTTATTAAAAATTACAAATATTTAAAAACTACCACGTGGAAACAAAACAAATAAAAATATAATGCCGAGAAGAACTTTTTGAATTACCGTATAAATACAAAAATTCAGATGCGAAAATCGAGACTACGAAAAAAAAAATTAGGATTTAGATAGAAAGCATGTAAAATAACTCACATAATAGGTGACAAAATATAAACGTCTGCTATGCACAACAATTTAAATGTGTCTACGTTAATTACTTTATCTGGTTTTATAAATTTAGTATTTTTTACCAGGCATTGTAATTCTAAATAGTAACGTCAGTTTTACCAGCTCGTAAATATGTCTACAGAAATTGCATGTAACAAACATGTGTTTGAATCTTGTAACCAGGCATTTTTAATATAAGAACCTTTTTGAAGAGATGTTAGCTTGGGGTATCTGTTACCGGTTGTGTTTCAAAAAAACTTATATTTTCTCCTATGTGATATTTGTGTAATTGAAGATTCCAAGCTGTAAATAACTATTTTTATGTAATAAATCTGCTTTTTGTAGCCTATAAAGCAGCTACTACTGCCTTAACAAATTAATTAACAAAAATGTTTACAAAAGCCTATCTTGTGCACATAGATGGCAGTTAAATTTGTGCAAATATTAGATTAATTTCGTGAAAAGCATAGTAATATTGATAAACAAATTTTTAACATAAATAAATATTTTTATGCCTTAAAGGATGTATTTTTGTGTTCAATGCATTGCACTACGTATTAAAACTTGCATCAGTACATAAACTAGAATGCTAATGCATAACCGCTTTTGATTAGAGAAGAGTTTCTTTAAAAAAGCTGTTTTTTTTGTGAAAAATTCAAGCGTATAATAGGGTTCTTTTACAGTTATGTATCTACTTATCTGATACATACTGTACTTGCAATGCGCTTGTTAAACGTTATTGTAATCATAATGGTAGTTAGAGAGCAGCGGGGTATGTTGTCTTACTGTGATGCATTTGTATGTATCTTACAACACAGTAGAATTATATTGACTACACCAATGTGTCACTGACCATGCGTGCATTTACATGTAGACTACTACAATACGACAAATACAAAGTATTTTTATGTTATTGCAGAATGTGTATTATTTCAAAAACAAAAACGCTGTGTATACAATGTCATGTGTATTAAAATATAAAATAACAACAACAAAAACGAAAACGAACCCTACTATTAATACAAGTTTTGTAACTTATATTTTTTTTATATTTAAAGCCTGATACTTGTTGTTTATAATGTTTTATAAATACAGACAAAAAGTATTTTGTAATTTATTGGCTGTACTAAAGTATTGTTTCCTTTCTTGCGAGCTTTTTTGCGCAGGTAATACAAATGCTTATATAATATAATAGTTTTGACTGCTTTTTTGGTTTTATGGTTTGTTAAAATCTATATTTAGTTTAGCCATTTATAAAACTTGCTTTTTTTGCGCAAAAAAAAATATGACTTTTTTTTCGTAAAAACAATGCTTTTTATTAAGTATGAGTATACTGCAAAACCGTAATTTTGATCTAGCATAATATTTTTACCGATAAGCAAAAATTATATAAGGCATCTAAAAATAACAATAAGGGACGGTAGTTTTCAGCAATAAACCCATTTAAACGACGTTATCCTTTTAATAGGGCTTAAAATTTACAAATTAAGCTTTAATATTTTTTATGTGCAGCGAGTTTTTACTTGTACGCATTTTTTACCGATTTTATAAGAAGGGGAACGTATATAAGCAAAAAAAAAATACTTGCAAATTCATACATGATTTTTTTGTATCCGTAGACTAATGTAGTGTATGATCTATATATGTATATATATTCAAATAAAAAAAAATGTCAAAAGATAAATAATCTGCATGGTGCGCTTTTTTATACTTTTTTAATTGGACTCTGATATTCCCAAACTAAGTTTTATACATGCAGTAGTAAATACCTATAAAAAACGCGTTTTTTCGATTTATTTTTGTTTTACGTGTAAATAAAAGCATTTAGCTTTTTGCGACGCCATCACTACTTCTTTGTAATTTTATTTAGTTCTATCAATCCCGCCTGTTAGTCGGCTGAAACGATCGTCATATTGTTTTAAAAATTAAAAATAAATTAATACGGTTGACATGTAATATACGTATTTTGTTTTGTTTTTTTATGATTTGCCCGATTTTTGACAAAAGAAAACCTAATAAAAAACCCATTGTAGCAAATATCCAATTAGACTTAATGCATTCACGTTTTTAGTATAAGATATATTTACAAAAATAACTGTTTTTTATTTTTAATATAGATTTTTGTGGATGCAGTTGTTAAAAAATTTTTAGTTATACATGTTACAGACTAAGGCTACATCTTATTACAAAAAAATTTGTTTGGCATTCCTTTTTTTTAGACACATCGCACCTGCCCCTTGTATCCTGTATAAAACAAAAACAAAACATGACATGATAAAGAAAAGAATAACAGTATACTCTAAATACGTGATAATGCGTATTCTAGCACGTTCAATATAACATCTTGCCGTGAAAAATGTTAAGGACTACTGATGTATACACAGAACAGCAAGTGACATGTTTAAACATGTGGCGTTAGATGATTCTTTTAGTCACTTATATGTTATAAGCATATCGTGTTAAAAAAGATAGCCAGAACTTGAGTCGTGTAGTCAATGCATACATTTGACTTGTTCCGTATTGACCTTTTGCAAAAATTGACAGTTTTTAAACTTATAAGTTTAAATACGCAAAATTACGAAATTTGGGACATTTGAATTTTCTTTTTTGGATTTTTATTTTTTATTATTGAAATAAAAAAATTAGGTATGGCGAAATTTAAAATTTGAAAATTTTTAGCTTGTATGCTTGGTTTTACAATCAAGATCATTCCTTGTATACAATTTGCACAAAAATTGGCTTTTAATGAGCATACAGTTTAAAATAGACATATGTTGCATTCGCAGGGCTCACATCATCCAAAATGTACATATGAGTAAAATTTTAAATCCCGGGTGTCGACATCTGGGATTCCCGGGTTTGTACAAAAAACACTTGTTTGCGGGCCACGGGATGTTTATGACTTGTACAACGAAAAGTAATACTTAATAATATAACTAGCTTTAATAGCAAAAAGACAATTACAATAAAAAAACTAACGCAATTTGATAACAAAAAAAGTACAAATGTGTACAAAGATCATTTTTGACACATCTTGTCGTGGTAAATAAACCATATATAGTGCGGTTTAATTTTAAAAAAATTGTACTACAAATACAACACATGCTACAAATAAACTGTATATATAAGGTGAAAAATATATTAAAATTTATATTTTATTTGTGTAGGTTCTATAGGTTGTAATTTATGTCATAAGCCACAACAAAAATTGCTTAAGCCGCGCAAAAAGGCACTATATACCCAACCTGACAAATATTCGTTATTGTTGCGTATTATTCAACTTTTTTGTAGTCATTTTGCCATAAAAATATACAATATTTCAGGCTTGAGTCAAATCAATGTAAGAAGCACCTGGTTGCATGCCTTTCGTGTTGGAATACACAAGAAAAAAGTAATTGATCGATTTACAACTTTAGCATATAACTAAAAAACTAATTATTACCTCTTTTTGTCACTCTTCTATAGTTAATAAAAAGAAATGGATTTTTGTAAACCGTCGCATACAAAAAAATGCTATAACATACTTACACATAAAAACATTCTAATTAGAATTAATCTCAACTCGATTCAAGAATATCCCACGTTAGTCCTAGGTAAAAGCAAAAAAAAGAAAAATCAACGGGGTCCTAGGGTCAGGTATCCTGGGATCTACAAACCCTGCATATAAAAAGGTTGTACTACATAGCAAATGAAAAGCAAGCTTGGTAGCTATGCATAGTCAATATGTCATATATATGTAAAAGCTCGTAAGACTTGTTTTTTTACGTAAAAGTAAATAATACACGTATCTTACGCATAATACAGATCAGCCTATATACATGACCCAATCATACATTTTATAAGATGAGTTGTATATATGTGATAATTTTTTAAAGAACGTGTATGCTGGTCTTGCAAAAAAGTCACTTAGTTTATTGGGGTGTAAATATTTTTGTGGTTGTCTTTAATCTAATCATTAATGTAAAAACTTACATGTTATCTAATTTTCCTAAGTATTGTATTAATAAAAACATAGAAATCAGTGTCAATGTCTTTATAACAGCTTGCAAAGCCTTTTTGTAAAGGTAACGTACATATGTCATGTAAACATGTTTTTTTGCGTACTTTTTTAAACAAAAAACAAACAGAAAGCAGTAGCAAAACAACACAAATTAGGGTAAAATTTTTTCGGTTCTAGGCTAAATACAAATTGATTAGTTTTCTCTCATAAAATTATAAACTAAGCGACAAACATACGGTAATTGTCAATGCCGCATTTAAAATCAAAAAAGAAAAATACGGATTAGACATCGGGGATAGAAAAATATTTTTTGTTTATTGTGTTTTGATTATTATGGGTATACTTAGGTTTTTCAATCGTCATTTTAAAGGATTAAGTCACTGTATTCTAACTGATGGTTTCTAATTTTAATGTGAAATCATATATGTGTGCAAGAGTTTAACATATTAAAAAAAGAACACTAGAACTTAGATATAAAAACAAAAGAAATGTAAAACTAAAGTTCGTAAAAAGAAAACGGACATATCATGTTGCTCGATCTATCTTACCCAATAGGTTTTGTTTGAACACACAGCATTTGTAATTGTTTTTAAATTGCTTTAAACCGCGACAATAAGCATTTTATTTGTCATTTGGCACGTATTTTATAGCTTAATACGCATAAAACGTGACCTTAAAACAGAATGCATATGGTAAATTTGTCGATAATTCTTTGCTTTATTCTAATAACAAATTCAAATTTATATATATAAAGGTTTTTCACGACTAAAGTATATTCCCAAGACACTGCTTGTTTTCGAAAAAATATTTACAGATATAGATGTGTCTCATAGACACAGCTTATATTGAAAAGAAGTCATTGTTTAACAAAAAAAAATAATTTACGAGTAATCAGGACGTTGTAGAATATTTTCATTTGATAATTGGCAATTTGATTCATGTATAGCAAATGTAAGGATTTTTGTTTTTATAAAAACTTTAGAACATATAGTTAAATAAAAAAAATTAAAAAAAAGATTTAGCTACTTAAATATCTGCACTTCTTATTTGCAAAAAAACTGCATTGTATAACATTGTTTTATTTACGTTTCGGTTTTCGTTATTCATAAGTTTACAAACAAATTTTATGCAAAAAATTATTGTTAAAATTTTCATATGAATAAAGGGTCAATAAGTAAATTTCAAAAATAATTTAAAATGTTCTCAAAATAATTTTTAACAAAGTTGTATATATTCTTAGACTAAACAGATTTTATAGTACTTTAGATATCTTAATTTTACTTACCTGCAATATTTTATAAAAACGTTATCATTGTAAGAATTTAAAAACACAAAAAAACGCTTATAATGTAGTACAACGGACATGTTAACTTGTTTTATGGTGCCATTAGCATTTATTATACAATAAAGTTTTTTTATAAATATATTTTTTAATACAGCTGCACAGCTCTTTAGATTTAAAAAACTAAATTTCTCGATTGATATGATATAAATACATGTTACATTTACACTACAGGCTTAAAAGTATTCTTCCGTTTCGCTAGCAGTATTCGTTGTTTATATGATTCAGCGTTTCTGCTGTTTTAAAATTGTTTTTTTTATTCTATCTTTGCAACTGTAGCAGATCACCTTTTTCACCCTGAAACAATGCTATGACGGTAAGATTTACGCCAAAACAGTTATAAAGCAGTACGAATGACAATGTTGTACATAGGCCAGCACAAAATTTTCACTAATGATGTATTTGACATCTGATTTATATCTTGCTTGTTTTTGTTTCTATTGCATTCATTGTATAAATAGTTCTATGTAGTATATTCTCTTTTTTAAAGATAAAAAGTCACAACAGTACAAATTTTTGTGTAGTTGGACATTAAAAGGGTTTATTTAGCTTAACCGTACACTGTAAACGACGTAAAGTATCTTTTTTAGCGAAGTATTTTTTTTTGTCATTTTTATATATTATTTTACTTATTTTTTATACATTATTTTTGTTTTCTTTTTACGTAATTTTTTTTAATAAAAAAATGAAAAAGCAAACAATTCTATGTGCAACTGAATATACGTATTGATTAATTTTCTAGCTGGAAAGGCATCATATTGTTCTATAGTTATAGAAAAATACGTATTTCATACACTTACCTTAAGATACAATAACTCTATAGTTCTATGTATTTGTTTTTTACAGTGTGAAATATACGATTATTATATTTCATAGTTTTGTAAACACGATCAAAAAGTGTAAACAGCATTTTTAATGCTAGGGTCTACATATTAACGTCTTTGTAGACGGTAAATTATAGCAATTATCCATGCCCAGTTTTTATTTCAGCCAGAATTAATCATAAGTATATTTGATAAAATCACACCTATATAAAATGATCAATCCACTTTAAGAACCAGAAAGATACTTTTGCGCCTCCACGAAAAAAAAACCGTTTGCTTTGTAGTTTTAATATTGGAAGAACCTTTAAACATTAAAAAGTGGTTAGTTTCTTTGCAACTCTGTAATCGAGGCAACTTAAGATGAAGTAAAACTCTTGTGTAAAGTATAAATCAAAAAAAAAAGTGTATTACTTTGTGTATAACCGCAAAATCAATGTATAAATGTTCGTTTAAAACATTTAAAAGCGTGATTTTTGGTGTATCTATAGTCTTGATGGGTTATACATTATCAGTGGCAGTAATTCACTTGTAAAATTGTCTTTAAAACAAGAAGTTTTGTAAAAATAAAGAAAGGACATTTTTACTTTTTCCGTGCATAAATTTATTATAAAAGCTTTTAAGTAAATATAACGTTATTTTTTTTTGGTAAATAACATTCTCACCATTGTTAATATTTACAATCAATGGTTTGTTTGTGTTATCAACTACATGCGTGCGTTGGATGCATGTTTCCAAGCCCTTGAAATAGCGTCATATGTGTTATCGTTAGTGCGGCGCATCTCGCATGCCTCTATGCTTACGATATCGTTTTAGAAACAAAACAAACTACTATGTGCCTTGTATATATTTTCAACTTTATAAAACGTGTTACTATATTTATTAAGTCATTTTTTAGTATGCGCGTACAAAATATTTTACTTAAGATTCTTTTTTTATCCGACGCCCTTTTTTGGACTTATAGCTTCCACTTTGCTTAATTCATCATTTTTATGCTACATCCCTTAAATCTGTTTACAATTTATATGCCCCTGTAATAACCAAATCCAACAAAAAATGAGGAAAACCTAGATATCGTGCTTTTAAAAACCGCCGTAAACTGCAGTTACAGTACAGTTGAAAAAAAACTGGGGGTAACAAAATAAATGAGGGCGATAATCTAACTAAGATAAATGCAATGTCTATAAATGAATTGTGTGGTGAGATAAATAACCAAAAAAAAGAGGATGTAGAAATAGATGTAGGCCAAGAACGCGTCATCAATAATGCTTCGTTCCAGCAAAATTTAAAAAAGTTTTATTGCTAGTAGATAATAAGCAATACGTATGTTTGTTATGTGGGTCGAGTACTAAGTATTCAAAGAAGCAAGATGTTCGACCTATAAATAATCTTTTAACGATTAAAAAGCATATACTAAGACAGGGGATCTTAGTTTTTACTTTACGGTATAGTTTTTTTACGTATAGTAAGTGTATAGTGCGTAAATAGTAAAATAACTGTACATTGTATAGCAACGTTGACTATTGTTTGTATATTTTGATTTTTTTTAATGTTAGAATACAATATTGTGTTACCAAGACCGTCTGCTTACCGTTCCTGTATATTTTACCCCATAAAAGGTTTACAGTGGCTTTACGCTGTAATAAAAAAGAATATAATGAAAACCCAAAAGTAAAAAAAAAAAATACTAGAAAGATCATGACGATATACCATTGTCGTGTTTATAGTATGCGTGATAAAAAAAAATAAACAGAACACATAAATATTATAATAAAACCACAATAAAATAAAAATAAATATCTTTGTGTAACTAGCAAAAACAGAACTAACCGTCAATAATAAATCTAATACGCTAACTTAGATCTTCTAAAATGCAAATATTTTATGTTATATGCATTAAAGACAGTTAATGCCGCAAACTTAACTTAATTTAAATTTAAAGGGTTCATCCTACGAACTATTCAGATCAACTGTAAAACTACTCGATTACGTGACAGAACTTACATCAATTTGACAGTCTAGATTTCCATTCCATTTTTCACTTGATAAAAAAATAAATAATTTTTTTAAATAATTTTCTGTCAGACAAAATTATTTAAACAAAAAACGCAATTTGAATGTATTAGATAATCCATTTTAGGTTATAAAAAATCATTTGATTGTTATGTGAAGCTTAAGAAGTAACAAACTCCATTTGGTTTTATATGTAGAAATACTTGTTTTTAACACTTTTGAGTTGTCTTTATAAAATAAGCGCTAGTCATTTGTTAAGTTTCTAATTTAATAAGTTTTTTCTGCATAAATAAATGGTAAGCTTCTGCTTTTTAACGTCTTACCACAACGTTAAAACTACATTAATGTACTATCCACTTATTATACACTATACGCTTTGAGTGTTTAGAAGTGTACAGTAATCTCAACCTATACAGTATAGTGCAATTCACTTACTAAGACATCAAGCATAGATGATGATGCAAGAAATTAAAAAGGTAACATATAGTGGATTAGAAATAATGTAATAGTATGGATGATATATATTAAAATATTTTGCAAATAAAAAAAATGTGGGAAAATTTACTGGTTTTGTGCGGGAAATAGACCAAAAAAAATAATATCATCAAAAACCTATTATACAAAATCTATTTTACACATCTTTTTAATAAGATTCGGTCATAACTTTTAGATTAATAGAAAAGGATTTTTTTTTTTAATGTATGATGATAGTCCTAATAAAAAGAGTAAAAAAGTACTTACAATTATTATTGGCGATGTATCAGTGCACTTGGTACAAAAATATGTAATTCCGACAATTGAACTAGAATCCAGTACAGGGGAGATCATGAAAGCTGTTTTAAACTTCGAAGTCAACAAAATTACAGATAATATTTTCAATAAAAGTATTTAAAATTGTTATCTACGGATAAAGCACCAACTTGTAAAAAATCTGGAAAACTGCTCGTAGTTATACTAATATGACTATAACATAAACATGTCTTGCACATGCATATCACCCTTAGTACAAACAATACGAATAAATGCTTAGAACTTAATCAATTTATATTCAATTAGATAATTAAATAATAGCAGTAAAAAACATAAACATGCAAAATAAAATACTATAAACACACTTTCTGCAGCGGGTGTGATACCAAGATGACAAACTTGGTTATGTTTATTAACATGGCTGCATGATAACTTGTAAAAAATAGATTCATATAAAGAGTCGTCAAATGATAAAAATTTATATACTAAAAATTTTAAACAAAGAACGAAATGATATAAAATTATTGCAGAACACACGTATGCAAATAGATACGTTTTTATTAGTTGAAAAAAGTAAAAACCTTACATAAAATACTAATTCTGTGCAGGATGCCATGACAATAATACAACCAGTGGTAAGTAAAACAGAGGATAGGAAACTTTTATTAAGGTTGACAAATAAAAAAGAAATAAACGGGGATTATATGTTTTTCTAAAAATACAATGTTTAAAGGTGTCGAGAATAGGTGTCAATATACAAATATTATTATTTAAATTATTTGAAGTGGTGAGATTTTATGCTTAAATATGGAGGTATTGAGCAGAAAAGATCAAATATGCCAATTCTCATGTTTAATGGTAAACATTTGAATTATGTAATCAATAAATATATTTCTTGTGTTTTACTTTAGAAGTCTGTAATAATTATAGACAGCATACAATTCCATACAAAAAACAACCAAAAATGTCCAACTAAAAAATCGTCTATATATATTATACTTTTTTTTACGTTTTTTTTTATATCGCGAAGAGTAAAAAATTGGATATACTGTTACAAAAGAGTGCAGTTATACCTGCGAAAAACTTAAATAAAATGTTTTATGCTTGTGTTGAAGAGATTGCAAATTACAGAAAAGAGTCTATGCACAAAGATATATTTTCTGAATATAAAAATCAATAGATACTTTTCATGATCTTTAACATGTTCATCTAAGATCTCCTAATCATCAGTTAACTATGCAAGTTTTTTTTTTTGTAAATATAACAAGTCAAAAATTAAAGGCATTTTAATGTTAGAAGTTTTTGTAAACACATCATAAAAACAATCGACAGTTCAATTATACATGAAACAACAATACTGATAAAAAATAACCTATAAGCATAAAAGACGGTACCGGACATGAAAAAGTGTTTACCCAAAAGGTTTGTGGACAACGTCAATATCAGTTTGTTTTCGAGGCAAAGAAAGTGCGTCAAAAATTGCTTGACTATGTTGTTGCCCATGTCTAAAAAAGAGTAACAATATTGTTGTTACAAATTAGAAAACTTTCATTATCTACAATATTAAAACGATTTTTTATGCGGTGTCTGGTATACTAAAAAAATGTATCATTACTTACTTTCTGGTATGTTGCTGCACGACGCAATAAATCAAGATTTTTGTAAAATGAACGCACGTAAAAAATATTTTCGTGGCATATATGAAAACAAAAGCAATGTTCGATGTGACATGATTTTCATCATTTCTGTGTATTTTTTGTTTTTTTTTGCTTATGTATTTTTTTTTGAAAACAAAAGCTGGTTAAAGTTTTTAAAATATCATTATATAAACTGTCTGTACAA
>JAQFYM010005250.1:0-13668 GCA_034694785.1 Agrenia bidenticulata
CCTGCCCCTGGGTACATCACTGAAAGAGCATAGTTGTTTTTTTTGCACCTAATATTAAAAATAACATATTTTTTGTATAAATTTGTAGTTGGTTGGATATCGCTGTGCAAAATACAAACTACTACAACATGTCATTGTTAATAGGTATTTATTATCTAATGGCAATATCATAAATGCATTTTTTATACCGTTATGCAAATTTACGCTTTGGATTTTTTTGGATATTCATAATTAGCAAACATGTGCTTTTCTTTTGTGTACAACTACGGTTTTCACTTTATATTGGCTGGTAATTACAAAAAGTCTATACATCGAATATTTAAGAGACAAACGCGTTAAAAAAAGGTAAGAAACCAATGTTTAGAAAAAATTTTGTTTAAAATGTAAATTAATTGTAATACATAATCATCATAAAAAAAAACAATGTTTTGCAAATAAAGAGTTTTGTATACTATGAGAGTTTCGATGTAAGTGTACTGTACAATACTTGAAAATCATTATCGATAATGAACAATAAAATTATGTGAACTTTTTTTTTCTTCGGTAACCTAAGTATATTCACTTTAAGGCCGAAGAAATCTATCAAAAAAAAATATATCCAATGATATTTTGTAGAAATTAAATACAATAATTTTTAAATTACTTATTTATGTAAAACCGGAAAAAATACTATTGGGTGTCATATAATTTTTGGGTAATACATTTCCGTTTTAAAACGGTAAGGTAATATACCGGAAACTATATATGAAGACACTTAATAATATACCGGCAAAATATAAAGTTAAAAAAGCCTTGATAGTTCTTTTTATTTAAAAGCACATCTAACTTACAAAAAATAAAAACGAATAGTCATAAAAAACGTATATTGTCGTTAATTTTACTACTGTACAAAACGATATGCAAGGTCCGCATACGACCAAAACCAGAGGAAACCTTTTAAAAAAATGTATTAAATCAGACGTATACAAAACAATTAACTGTGCAGACAGAACTTGCATTTAAACATACAGTTTTTTGTAAATAAAAACAGATTTTAGCAAATCGCGCGTTTATTTTTTGTTCGATGCAAATACGCGGGATATTGGCTAATTTAACTTATAAAAAAAAAACAAAATTATTTTCTAAATGCAATTTTAAAGTAAAAATGTATGACATGGTGATTAAAAAACAACTTGAAATTTTTTAATTATAAAAAAATCATAAAAAAGTATGTTAGTTTCTAATAAAAAAGATCTTTTCATATTTTCGATGAAGTTTAAACATAGTTAAGTTGTTTTAATTGTCAAATACTTAAAACCAGTAAAAATATAAAAAAACGTTTTTTCTTGTACGAAAAAAAGATTTTTTGTATTCAGCAAAAGAAACATTAAGATTATGTGCTTTAACACTATAAATGTAAAAAAGCGCTGAAAAAAACTAGAAATTATATGGCATTGTATTATTTTTGTTCGTGATACTACATGCAATTAAAATCTTAGCTAGTATGCATATTGTTTATTAAGTTTTACTATTTTTTTAACCTACAATGTGTCTGTATTTAAAACATAAGCTGCAAGGTTGTTTTGATATCAAATAGGTTATTTTTAGTAAAAATAAAAAAGTTTTGTATATTTTGAAGTAAAAAACTATGTTTTTTTTTTGAATTTCTTAGCTACTATTTACAAGTATCTTTGTATGCAATAGTAAATATACATTGCAAATCTGACTTAAAAAGTAACAATTCTTTGTATTTACAAGATAGTAACAGAGGTGCTGCAAGGTAACTATTAAATAAAAGCTTTGTATAACTCTAATTTATTTATGTATAATTAATGATTTTTTAGAGTTTTAAACAAAAAACGACCCGTTGTCAACCAGATAGATAAAGACTGTGGTGCTTGTCCTAGCGGGTTTCTCCGGTCTAGTTCATATCCGTAACAAGTATCTCATAATAGAGTAAGAAAATGTAAATGGCTTTTTGGCAGGTTTTTTGGCTTTTTTCTGTTATGTTTTTTCTTTTAAATATATTTTGTCACCGAAATTTTAAAAAGAAAAACACTAAGTTGGCTGGGTGGTAATTATCAGAAGTATGAATATTGTATTGGCATTTAAAGGCTTATACAGTTTACTAATAAGTCGTTTTTTAAGGCCATTATGGCTTTTTCTTGTTTTTTTAATTAAAAAAAAATTATTTTGATGTATTTTGTAGGCATATCTTTAAATAAAACTGTATGTCAGCATTTAGAAACGTAATCAGGCTTTGTTTAAGCCCTAAAAAACGAGGCAAAACAAAAGAATTTTTAATAAAAACATGCAACGTGAAATATATTCTTATTCATTGAATTTTTTCATTTATTTTGTCCGCCAAAAAAGTTTGAAAAATATGTTAGTTTTTTTTTACTACTTGGTTACTTCTGTACAGAATTAAATATGGTTCTAGTAACAAATTCACTATTTAACCTTTTTAAATAAAAAGTTTTGTAAATCAAATGTGGTTTTTATAGAATTCTACTTCAGATTTTTTGATTTACATACTTTTTTGTTGCTTTTTTTTAGTTACTTGCTTTCTTAACAAAAAATACATGAGTACGCGCGAGTAATTGTTATTTTTTAACAGTTTAATAGTTTTTTTTACATATCATTCTATACTATTTTTGGCTTTTTCGCTTTTTTTTGTAAGCACTAAAAATTTTACAGACATGTCAATAATTTCTGCAATGATTATGATTGTTCAGTATATTTTTTGCTTTTAGCTTTAGGGGAATCCAAACCTTATAGGGGTTCTCAATTGAAATAAAAACATACTTTACCCTAATATAAAAGAGTAATATTTACGGTAAAAAAAAAAATCATAAATATGCAGCAACAAAATCTCCTATAATGGCCAGCTATCGTATGGCATTACTTGGTACTATCATAAAAATTTTGGCTCCCCTGGTAATTATATATTACCCAACAAGTTCATCTTTGTGTTTTTTGAATTTAGTTTTTAACGAATCATAGCTTAAGAAAACGCTCAATCTTTTAACGCCAAAAAAAGAAAATCTCTTTTCAATGTAAATTTTCGTAATTTTTAAATTACTTTGTCTAGCACAAAGTCATAAAAAACTAACGTTTGACTTAGTGCAAATTATTTCGTTGTTCACCGTCATTTTATCTGGCAAAAACAGTTGATAAAAATAGCGTTACTGATGCATGAAACAAAAAATAACAAAAAGAATAAAACAACCCAAAAAAGCACTTCAAATGCTTTTTAATATCCTTTAAGTCTAAAAAATCTGTAAAATCTTAGCGCCAATATTTTTAACGCCATTGTATGTACCAATGACAAAAGAATTCTGTCTATGCATGCAATTGCTACATATAATGTAAAAGTCTACGAAGAATGTTCTAAGCCAAATTTTTTTGTAATTTTTTTTAATAATTTTTGCAAAGGCATAGCGTAATTTTAAAGTAAAACATAATTGAAAGTTATATAGACTATCAACAGTTGCAATATACTCCACCTGGTCTATTTCAACCAATCATATTTAAAGAATGAATTTGGATTATACTATAATTACCTACAGGATTACAAAATTTTTTGGGGTTCGAAATTCGGCATTTGATTTTTGACACCACAAGATTATAGGGATTAGGATCTCCGTTTTTTGTGGTAAATAAGGTTTACAAATTTCGGGCCCCAGGGGTTTTGACAAAAATAGATTTACGATCAATCTCTAGGGCCCCGGTCAACCCAGTTCTGGGGGTATAAAAATATGTGCTTGTTTTGTATATGTGGGTACAATACGCTCCGACAATATGTGAGATGATTATGCGATTTAAAAATAGCTAACAAATACTAAAATGTCAAACGACTATAACATATAATTGTCTACCATTTAAAAAATTTACTCTATAAAATGATAAAAAAAAATATGCATTGGCTTTTTATTTCTTTTTGCCGATGCAATCTTATCGTAAAAAATGCAGTGTTTCACATTTATTATAGGTTAGAAGCAGAGGCGATCTTTGAAATTATAGGCAGCCAGGCGCAGTTTGCACATTGTTTATTAAATGTTACACAAAAATACATATTTAGAATGTGAAACTAAAAAAAAAATAACGTGTTTAAATATCAAGGTTTCAATCGTGAATAGTTTTGCATTTTAGGATCAAAAAAATTAATGGGTGTAATTTTTGTTGTAAAAATGACCCCAACGTAAAGCCAGTACGTTATGTCACTGCAACTATGAACAACACCAAAAGCCTTCGTTATTTGAGTTAAGTTTTTTACGTTAAATGCACAAGATATGTGTATTGTATATGTAATCTTGCTTCTAAAAAGTATAGGGTTTTTTGATCAATCTCGACATGTTTGACACCAATCTCGACTTGATTGCATTCAATCATGACCATTTGCAATTGATCCCGATCAATTGCATTTAATCTCGACTGATTTTTGTTCGGCCTCGACCATTTGCAATCAATCTCGACCGTTTGGCAATCAATCTCAACATGATTGCATTCAAAATCGACAAATTGCAGTCAACATCAACCTGTTTGCAATCAATCTCGACAAAAAATAAATAAATATTAAAAATAAGCTTAATAATCTATATTTTTAGAAACAAAATTCCGATAAAATTTTTAGTATTTATTGTCATATTAAAATCGAAAAAATGTTCACATATTGTTATTTAAATTTTACCGCCTGTATAAAAAAAATTAGGGTTAAAAGTTAAGTTAAAATAAATCAATAAAAACTATTATTCTTAGTATAGTTATATTTTTTAAAATTAAGATTAAAATATGGTATCGTTGGATATCGATGATGTGTTATTATCAACCATGCAAAAAATCAGTTGTATTTGCTCTTTGTAGTATAGGATTAAAGTGATTTGTGGATTTTTTGTTTAATCTATAGAAAACAAACAAAACAGTCATGATTTTTTTTTTCAAATCAAAAAACACTTTAAACTTATCTAACAAACAGCAATTACTACTGATACGTTGCCCATGGTATGAAATATCACATCATCGATATCCAAAAACGCTATAATTTTACAATTCGGTGTAAATCTTATCGACTTATTAATAAATACAATGTTCTTATTGATTCATATATCAAATTATCTTTTTCCACCTAATTTTCGTTTTCCAGCGGGGATTAAGATTTGTACTATATTTAAACATTTTGCATTTTTTATATTAAACTAAATATTAAAACCGTGATTTTTTTCTCAAAATATACCTTATACAACAATTTTTTGTTCTTTTTAATTTAATCGTCGAGATTGATTGCAAACAGGTTGATATTTTTTGCAATTCGTCGAGATTGAATGCAAGACAGTCTAGTTTGATTGCAAACTCATCGAGTCTTACTGAAAATGGTCGAGTTTTGACAGCAAACAAGTCGAGGTAGATTGCAATTCGTCAAGATTACATGCAATCAAGTCGAGATGGTTGCAAAAATGACGAGATTGATTGATAAACTCTATATATACTGTCGAGCTCTAAACGTTTTTACTTGTCAGAGTGACAATTGCCGTCAAAATAATTTTACGCCATTTCAGACTTTTTTACGTATCACAAAGTTTTCTATTTTACAAAAATTACTGTACCAGCTAATTAAAACAAACTGTTTAAAAGCTTTTAAAGCAAAAATTAGGCCACAAGGTAGTTATTTTGCAAAATTATAAACAAAAAAAACAGCATAGGGATTTACAAGTTTTTTTTAAACAAATGTAAAGCATTTAAGTAGCTGCAACAAACAAAAAAAAGAAAAATTTTCTTTTAGACATCATGTGATTGCAACTTTGTGACGTCATAATTCTATATGGCATAACCTCTGTAAGTTATAAGCTACCAAAGTCGTTTTTTTATATTTTCGAATGTTTGTATAAGTGATGTGCTGAAAATACCAATGATGACATACAGGTAAAAAAGTGTTATCACTTTGCCACAAATTTGTACATTTTTGTATTATATGCTGTATTGTTTGGACACGGATAATTAGTTATAAAACATACTGTTGGGTAAAAATCATTGATGCCAAGTATTTAAATTACTGTTTATAGTGCGATTTTATATTTAAATTGTTCGAAAAAAAATTATTGACAAACTTGTTTGTAAATACAAACAAAACCGATATATCTCTTGATTCAGTTCATGTAGAACTTGTCATATTGACAATTTTATAAAAATATACCATACTTATAACGTGTTGCAACCTCGTAAAATACTTTATTTTAATAAGGTGTTCTTTGATTATACGGAAAATGTTTAGATTGTCATTTGTCGATATTTTATTACGATTGCAGGTAGTCGCAGAAGTCGTTATAGATATCAAGAAGTTTTTTTAGCGTTCGATTAATTTGCTTTCAACCTTGAACGATTGAAATCATTTAGAACAAATTTAAAATGCAAATTGCAAAATTGAATTAACAAAATACACTATAGAATTATTTAACGCTGTTATTGCATATCATGACAATCAAAAACACAAAATGTTGTTACATTTAAAATGTGTTGAACGAATAAAATATATATACCTATGATAAATAACTAAACTTCATTAAACTGTATTTATTCGTATGGAAAGATATACATATTTACAAAAGTCAAATATTACATATGAAAGTTTTCAATTTATAGTTTGAAAAGGATAATCTGCAAATAAAGCAGTAAATACTAAAAACGAGCAGTGTCACGTCTTAGGTTGTTTTCTTTGCATCACTTAAGCACTAAACTTTAAATGCAACATGAAAAGTGAGTTTAGATATGTTACAGAAAAAAATACTTGATGAACTACAGTACGAGAATAAATTAATCGCAACAAAAGTGTTTTTTTGTTGTTTTATAATTATGCTAGAAATGTTTATCAATGCATTTTGAATTATCGCGAATCAACGGTTTGTAATTATTACAACGAACTTTACCCAGCTTTACTAATATATCTATAAAAAAGGCATGCAAATATAGCTAAAACTACGAGGCTGCAGCTTATATACGCAAATTGGGCAACAAAAATATTCCATGTTTATCAGTGAAAAAAAATCTACTTTTTACTAGATTTGTAGTTTTTTCATACGTAATAATTTTGTTTTTGTTTTTTATTGAATATGCACTTTACTATAAAAAATTGAAATTAAATTTTCTTGTGTCGATTTTCATTAAAAAAAAAAATTGTTGTAAAAAAAGGAAAAAAGAATGCAAAAATCTGGACAGTTCATTGTAAACAGACGTGATTGCTAACGAAATACAATAAAAGAAAGTACACCAGTCATTTAAAACGTAATTAGTAAGGTTTTCAGGCAGTCGGCTGATATAAAATGCAATCAAGTCGATATTACTTGCATGTTTTACAACCACAACCGCACAAACTCTGTTTTTGACTCTAGTAATTTACAAGATCATGATAACAGATTTTTTATAGGCGTAAAAATGTGTGCTGTCCTGTATCTTACCCTTTTGCGGGCTGAATATAGTTTTGGCAGTTAATTGCAAATATAAAAATCAAAACTTATAAACTTGCAATAATGTTAAAAAAAAGACATCACAAAAAAACGGTTCGGTTTAAAGTCACAGAACAACATACGACCTTAAATCATATTTTTTTTTCTACTCTTTTTTACGAACAAGCAAGTAAACGTAAAAAGTTTATTTTTTGGTTTGTCTAATAACAGCTCTGTTACCGTTTTTTAATAAATCAGCCAGCAATACGTAAGCTTTTGAAATAGTTCTAGTTGTTAAAATTGCCTTTAAATGCAAATGGCGCAATTTTAAACTTTTCAAGCGGTTTTTTTTTTTGGTCTGCATATAAAAGTTTATTTCTGTTTAAACGTAGAGAATTCTGGGGTTTTAACGAAAATGTGAAAAAACATTTGCATTGTTTAAGTATTTTATGTTTTATTACAGGGACGGTTCTAGATTGTAATCTGTATTTAAAAGCAATAGGTTTTAAAGTTAAAATTTGACAACAAACAAGCAATTTATTTTCAATGCTGCACTTGCATTTTACAGCAAAAGTAAAATTGTTTTGGTTTAAATGGCGTTGTCGAAATATAAAATGTACTTCTTACCTTGTAAATAAAGCTATGTTGTACACAACAACCAGCTTCTTTCTGGTAAATTAGTCTAAATTTAAACTATATTTAAAGTCTTAGAATAATTAAATATGATCTGTTACCATAATTTCTATTCTATCGTGCATATTTTTTTTTGTCGATTTTGTACTCGTTAAACACAAAACAAATTATAGTTTGTGTAATTGTACCAAAAATTTTGCAAAATCCAAATCAAACGTTTTTTTTAATACATTTTTACAACGCAAATAACCATAAAATTCTAATGATGCAATGTATACATAACGCTTTTTTTATACCTAGATAATAACAGAAAAATACCTTAAAACTTTTGATATTTAATCATCTGATAGTTTTATAGTAGAAAAAAGTCTTCACCAAGTTTTTTTTTTTATTAAAGTTTTTTTTTTTATCTGGGCGATCACCCGGTGCCCCCTTCCCTTCCCTTAAGCACGCCTCTGGATAAAAGCTCTAGATTGTGACACAAGAAAAAGAATTTTAGTATAAACCATTGTTTATCTTTATTAAATAATAGCTTACAAAAATTTTTGGACGTGAATAGACGCAAATTTTTAAAATTTCCTATTAAAGATTTTGCAGAAATGTTATATAATAATTTTTTTCTTATAATACCAGTACAAACAGAATTGATGCTTAAAAATTAGCATATCGAATACTGAAGTTTACATTTTAGCCAATCATAAATGTAACGAGCAATACAAAATCCATTCTTAATGTATACTATAAGTAAATATTTAAGCAAAAAAAGAGCCCTTAACCTGAATCAATGCGTGAAATGACTGGTTTTGAAGAAGAATGTAAAAATACACATAAACACGCCTATAATATAAATATCTTCTTCTTTTATATTTGTTTTTTACATATGTAAAGTAAACATTGCATCGCAATTTTTGTAAGATATAAATTTTATTTGCGTATCTTGGCCCGACAATCTGATGCTTTAAAATGGCGTAAATATTGCAAAAAATATGTTTTCAAATAATATAATTTTATTATAGCATTTATTTTGAAGTAAATCAAACATGTAACTTTCTTTATAATATTGAAAACACAAAGTGAATACAAAACTGTAGTTTTTCATATACACTAAGCTTTTGTGTTAGATATTGGGCGTGTATTTTTTATTACCTATAGGTAATTTCTATTATAAAACTAGGGCAGACACTTACCTATAGGTAAATAAAACATTGCTGCTAAAAACTTGTTTTTTTACCTTTAGGTTTACTCAAGTTCATATGGGTATTTTTTTTTATATTTTTTTATGCCTATAGGAAGTACACTGTATGTAGGTAAACTATACCTATAGGTACGACCATAGGTATCTATTTTATATAAAAATACAAATAAACGTGTGTGTAGTATTACCTATAGGTATAATAAAAAACAATTTTTTTTTGTACCTATAGGTAATATCTTAATTTAATACCTATTGGTAAGAAAATGCAGCTACTTTACCTATAGTTATTTAAATGAAAATGCCTGTGGGCAAATTGGCATTTACCAATAGGAAAAAAAGATTCACGCCCATTATAGCAATTAAAAAATTAAGAATACAAAATGGAATTTTCTAGAACGTAAAAAACATATCTAACTGTACAGAATTAAGCGAAAAAATTCAAAATTTTTTGCTTATGTCAAAAGTTACAAAAACCATTATTTCGTATGATAAACATTTTGCCAGTATAGTGTTATAAAAATAGTGTAAAATTAGTGCAGATAGCAGGGATATGAAAAATGGTATGGTAAGCAGGCTGCAACGTAGTTTTTTGATCCCGCCCGTTAAGGATATTATAGCCATAATATGTAAATATCTAAAATATGTGCGAAAATGTTGTATAACATCTAGTGTATGCACGCCAGGTAACCGGTCAAAAAACGGTTTCTAACTTGTTAATTCTCTAAGGTAACCATTACTTGTAGGTTGCGACTAAGAATAAAAATACAAATCAAAACCAAGTTTGTTTATTGGTTTTTCATGTTAAAATTTTTTATAAAATATGGGATGAAAACATATGTTTTTGTAATATTTATGTTATTTTTGTATCTATATGCATATTTATTCCGTGTAAGTTATAATCTATAATAAAAAAATGAAATTTGGTTGTCAAAAACTGCAATAAACAAATGACCGCAAGACATCACATAATTAAACCTAATCTTTATAAAATTTCTGTTTTTTGAATTTATCATAAATTACATTCTTGCATACTAGCCGATCACAATAATTGTTGGATTGTTAATTTCGCGACTGGTTTTTATTAATAATTAACCAATTATTTATTCATTTGTTTGTTAAAGCAAGGTTAAACAAATTAATAAAGTAAGTATTCTTAGTTTGCTTCTCTACTCGGTTTTCTCATTTCTTCTTTTTGTTAAAAGATGTTTTAGCGATATTAATATAATTAAATCGAAAATATTTGTAATCGTAACATAACAACTGTTTTTTTAAGCGTGTCTTTAAGAAAATAAAACAAAAGATCTGGAAATTTTAGTGTGACACAAAGCGAAGTACTAAAACTTAATTAAGAGCATTATCTGATTATAAATTCGTTCCTTACCGTACAAGCAATTATAATAAAATGAGTTTTTTGGAATCTGTATGCAGCTACCAAACAAAATCATTTTGTTAAGCTACTTCATTATAGCTTTTTATATCCATAAAATGAAAAAATCATCAAGAACTGAAGTAAGCAAACATTTATTGCAGAAGAAGTAAATGCTGACAGGCTATGCTTTTTGCACTCGATTTTTTTCTAGAAATAATGTAAATAACCGCTAACCGGTTACCTAACCGTCAAAACGGTTAGTAGCCGGGTCATTTTAAATTTAACCGGTTACAGACATACACTAATAACAATTCAAAATTTGACTTAAAATGCTGGCTTTTCTTTATAAATAATGTCCATATGTTTAAAAATCTAGAATCAAGGTTTTTTTGGTTTTAGACGGCTGTCCTGCATCCCATTTGCATGAATATCTGTATAAAATATTAACAGAAATAATTTAACTTTATTGCATAAATTGGCGAAAAATCGACACATAAACTTAATAAATTCATTTCCTGCTTATAATTTTTCTTTTTTATATTGGCAGGCAGGTAACATTTTTTATTTAAATTGTTTTTAAAGATATATTTTCTTTAAAGATATAATTTTTTAAATCATTTTCATAACATGTATATAACTGCAAAAAAATACAAAAAGGTTCATTTTTTTAATATGAGCTAAAACAAGGTTCTTAAATGAAAAATTATAATTTCGCGAACCAGTGGATATAGCCCGTATTAATAATAAGTTCTATAACCAGAGGCGGATCTAGGATTGTTAATTTAGAGGGGCGCGATCATAAAATAGACATATAAATCGTTATGACTCGCTATTAACAGACGTCAGAGTACAGTTTCTTATGCAAATCCGTAAAAATATACAAATGTCAAAAACCATGATTTTATTTTGTATTCATGTTAAAAAACGGGGGCCCCAAAGACGCGGGGTCCATTGGTTAGAGGATCAGCCCCCCCCCCAAGATCCGCCTCTGTCGTTAACATTTATGGTGTTACCTATTTCAAAAATCATAAAAGAGTCTATGTTTTATAATTTATAATATAAGAAAACATAAAATTTAAAATAAAACTCGTGTATTTTTCGATTGAAGGCGTAATAAATATGTGTTTTGGATTATTGTTGCTGTATAGATGCGCGACTTAAACGTACAACAAGCAAACCATAAAATCAAATTAACAATTGTTTTCTTATAAATAAATATATTTTACGCCAACAACTACAACTACGATTTCAGTTTTCTATAATCTAAGCATTTATAAAATTCAAGTTCTTAAAAAAATAAAACTACATGGTTGCCTAAATTCGAGTACAACAAAACAAAAGCCGAGAAAATATGATAGAAAAATTTTAAACAATTATGAAAAAAAATCCCGCTCATAATGGCCATTATGGATAGTCACCATAATTGTTCTCCAGTACCTGGCAGATAGTAACGCATATAGTAGTAATAAATAAAAAGAAGTATAATAATCTAGTCATTTTAACATTCAGTAATTTAGACTTCCTTTTTTTCTTTTTTGTTTCTATAATATTATAAATCTGTAGAAGTAGAATAATACGTCTACGTTCGATAGTTTATCAACATTTTTGTTGCAAAACATAATTTTTTTACCTTTAAACTATAGGTTTCTCAACTTATTAGCATCATCTGAACTACTATTTACTGGCTATAAATCAGACCATATTCTATGGCACACAAGGAGAAAAGTAATATAAATTTTGTTATGGTCAAAAAGCAAGTATGTAACTAAAAAAAAAAAATTGGGGGCACAAAGCGAATAATACTGTGTGATTTTAAAATATGATAAAAGCCTTTACTATATATGTTTCCTTTGAAGCGCATAAATCTGCCAAGTACCATATATGAACAATAAGATATAAATGCGTGTCATATATGATACTTGGCGTCTGTCAAGCATACTTGGCGGGTTTGTGCGCTTAGTCGTCAATATATAAAATAAATCGATCTTAAACAAAACATTCTGAATTCTCTATCGATAGAAAGCTCTTTGTTTTATAGGACTTTAGCGTCGTACAAAAATATTTTCCCATTTGTCGTACCTTGGTAAAAAGGTAGACAGGGGACCCGAAAAAAATATGGCCGCAAAAAAAGAGGGCCATATTTTTGCGGCAATAGGGAGGGAAAGTTTCTTCCATATGGAAAATAGGGAAGGTATGCCCAATGTGCTACAAAAATTACTAATACGATTTGTTGCAGATAAATATAATAGACTACTCGAAGTGTTTTTTTTAGCTTAACATACATGATAAAAAATGCTAAGACTATTCACATATTCTTAGGTATTAAAAAGATTGCGTATTTATTATAATTTTTTTATGTAAAAAGTATTTTAATAATACGAATTTTTGTCTTTATTTGTGTACAATATTTTTAATTAAATCTATTCTCGTTTCTACTTATACTTCTGTGCAGTAGTATAACATGTTTTGTACGCTTTTAATAATTTTGAATCCAATTCGTTTGTATATTATACATGTTTTATTTGGAAATACAAATAATTTGTTATTATATATTTTATAATCTTGGTTCTGATTCTAATTTAATAGTTAAACAATATATCAACACTACAATCATACTAAAATTATATTTTAACATTTTTATTTGGGTTTAAACGAATTTTTTGACATAATTTTAAAACTAAGTAAACTAAAAATCATATTAAAAATTAATATATAAATAAAAACTATAGAATTCAAGATAAAAAGCGTTAATTTAGAAGTTAAAGAGTTCTTTTTAAGGTTTTTCTGAACAAACGAGATTGACATTTTCTTTTATGCTAATCGTCAGGACGCCTGGTAATTCCCATGCATTTTTAGTAAAATCCAAACTAATTTTACAATTTACAAACTATTTTGCTGTAAATAAATAAAGACAGTACATAAATTGGCAAAACTTAGTGAAATCCAAACAAATTCTAATTTATTTTTAATTGAGTTTAATAATTAGTATTTTTTCTCATTAATATAAGTAGAAATAAGTTACTTATATGTCGATAACAACCTTGTCACTTTGTATT
>JAQFYM010005251.1:0-13667 GCA_034694785.1 Agrenia bidenticulata
TTTACTTATTTTACGAAAAAAATATATTTTTATGTTTTTTAGACAAAAATTAAAAAAAAATTTTTTTTTTCCCGTCATTTTGTGTGTCACTTTCACAGGTTTATCTGTATATGGAATTGTGCAAAACTGTATTTAATATTACCAACAAAAACGCAAGGCATTTTATTTTAGACTTATGGTGGTAAAAATAGTGTCAAAAATGGTCACAAAAAAAATTATGATAAAAAAATGCTAGCCTTTTTTCAAAAAGCCAACAATTATACCCGTAATAAATTTACCAATGTAAAAAAAAGGTAATTAAAAATTGCGTAAATTTTTATGGACTTAATTGTTATTATAGTGATATTAAATTAGGGTAAATTTCCTTATTGCCCATAGTTTTATTTAAATGTTTTATTACACATTGTTTTTTAATTAATTATTTATTGCCTTATAATTACGACCATGAATGATGATTCACTAGAGAAGGAGTTCGTGAAGAAGGAAAATGCAACATTTTATGATGAGATGAGAAAAGAACTGTCTTTTGGCACAATTGTTGATTTTATATGTATAAATCACTAGGGGGAATGCGAGAAAAGCAAGCAGGTATTTTTTATTATGCGAAATTCATCGCGCTGCTATTTGGGATGCAATAAACGGGTGTTTATAGGTAATAAGACTAGTTTACACAAAAAGATTGATACATCGCTACATTACAAGCATAAAAAGCGTACACACATGCAGCAATATTTAATTTGTGGAAAGAGAAAAACACAAAAGATTACAGAATTTTTGTTAAATGTAAAAATCGTTGACGAACCGAACAGGTCAATAGAAACCAAGAAGTGGCAGTAAAAATTTGTGGGACAATTCTTAGTAGCTCAGGGATAAAAGCTCATGCGAGAAAACATGTTGACTTAAAGATTCAGGAATGACTATGATCTTTTGCCATCAATATACAACTTACTTATTATGAAAAATACAAAATACAGCATTCAAACTGGCCAGACAATTGCAGCGTTAGTTCTACTGTGATGCATGCATTTGCCAACAATTTCCATCACTATAATCGCAAACTTTTATATCTTGATGAGATCGTTTTTACTAAACAAATCTAATCTAGTACTTTTGACTCTTTTGGACAAATTGCAGATGATCAAATAGTATTACTAGGTTATTTAGTCGTTCGGAGTATAAATGATGATAGTTGGACAAATTTTGTCACTGAGATAAACGTAAATTTGTGTATTAACAGCCGTGAGTATATTACCAAAAGTCATAGAGACAACGGCTAATTCTAGCAATTAGTTTACTCATCCCACTTACAACCCAACTAATTTGTATGAGGCACCTTGCAACTCACATAAAGAAAAAGTTTTAAGATAAAAGTATTCGTGGTAAATTTTACAAATCTGCATCACAAAATAATAATGAAGATTTTTTGCAAAAGAAAAAGCAATAAAACACATTATGAAAGTATTTTATACCTACTTAAATGACGCGCATCCTCCCAACATGGCTAAGTCGCAAATTAAAACCGGTAAATATAATAAATATACGAGCAACCCAGTCGAACCTTTACACAACGCAATAAAACAATTTCGAGTACTTCCGGTTCCAAAAATTTTTCAAAGCTCATAAAATTATACTATTAATCATATAGCGGAACGGTATACTAAGGGGAATTGGTTGAAGTGTATTTTTGTATAAAAAATCAAAAAGCTTATTATCAAAACAAGTGTTATTACAAGAAATGTAGGATTATTCAGTTTCAGTAAAGATGTAAGTGTCGCCGATAAACAGCATATAGTAGATCTGCAAAAAATACTTGTTTATGTCTTTATTACTTTCTTATGAAACTTTCGTGCTTTCATCAGGTAGCGGCATACAATAGCAACAATTATCCTTTCATCATTTCATATTACCATTTTATACTTTAAACGCTACTTAAAAGGATATGGGGAATTCATGGTGCCTTTATTATACGATAACTTAGAATTAGTAGACTTACAACCTCCGTCCAAAATAAAAAGAAGAGGAAACCCTAAAAAGCCGCGATATAATAAATTTTGCAAAAGTAAAAACATATTTTAACGAATTATACTTTGTATGGTTTAATTAGGCTTTCTTACAATTATTCCTGGTAAAAGTATTTAGTAATATTACACTGTCTATTTTCGATAAGTCTCGGCGGTTAAAAAAGAAGCGCAAATTTCTATGCTTATACATTTTCATATTGTAAAAATCTTTTTTAGTAGCATTTATTAATATGCATTAAAATTGTTCAAATATTTTTTCCTTTTGTTTTTGTTTTTTGAATACATTGTCTGCAGTTTTTAAACTATACATTTCTGTTTATTTTTAGGTCATATATCAAGTTTCTTCACGTTTCGTTCAGATGTTATTTTACTTTCGTCTTTTTTTATTCATCAATTTTTTTATATGCATTCATCGGCACGCGACCCATTCTGTCGTCCTTCCGTACTCATTTAATTTTTATTTAATGATCATTTTGTTTATTTTGATGTTTTTTACGTTACTTTTATCTTTCTGTCTGTTTATACTGCTATGTGCCATCTGTCTTTTGTTTCATTTCATTTTATAACGCAGTTTTGTTATCATCTATCCACAACTGCCCGAATCGGTGTTTCTATGCCAATTATATAGTTCTCTTTTATTTGGTTATGCTTTTAAAACAATCTTTGTTTTATGCCAAATCACTGCATTTACTATTCTTCTCTGTAGTTGAGGTGACATTCTTCGTATTTGAAGTTTTGATTATTCCTTTCTCATCCCATCATTTAATGTTGCATTTCCCTTCTCCTTTAACTCCGTCTCTAGTAAATCTTCATTCATGGTCGTAATTTTACGCAAAAAAGAGTTTTATAGAAAAACAATAGGTAATAATAAATCTAAAGTTAAAACTATGGACAATAAAGAATTTAACCCTATTTAATTATAACTCCGTGCATTTTCGACGCTTTAAATTTGGATTTCACCCTAACTAAGATAAAAATGTTTAAACAAATGTCAAACAATAAATAAACCCCCGTTCTGTATCTTAACATAAGCTAATTTTCTTTTTTTTAGTAAAATAAGATGTCAAATTTAGATGTCAATTTTGTGCAAAAGTTCGCAGCTAAATTGTGAAGCCAGTTCGGATGCTTACGTTTAACGTGTGATGCAAGGGTGTCCGTAACAATTCTTTCGCTCCAGTTTTTTTAACAGATTTAAAAATTGCAACTAAACTAGTTTTAAAGTTTGTTATTAAAAAAGCTTTACTTTTCCACATTTTCACAGTCATATAAAAAGTATAAAATACGGAGAAATTATGAAAACAAGTTTCCATCCAAAATGGCCACTTATTGTAAATTCCGTTGTTTTTTCGAAACCCTGATTATTAGTATAGATCACTTTTTGCTTTTGTAAATTGTAAGATTTTGTGTTGATCAAACACAAAAACAATAAACACAATTCAATTTCAAGCGTACTAATTTGTCACTGAATAAGACTTTGTAATACAAACCTTGCAATCTGTACTGCAGTGTATGTCTTAATGCGATTTCACTGTGCAGTTCATATTGGAACACGATGACATGCATTACGTTGGGCTGTCCGCAAAATAAATTCATGCATCCTGATACTAGTGTTTTCGCCTTTTTGTGACTCTGAAGGACATTATTGTCTGCAGATCGTTTTATAAAAATGCAATCTATTAATACGCTTAAAAATACTGCTGTATTTTGTAATTTAATTAGTTTTTTTTTAATAAAGGCACGATAAGAGCTCAGAGAATATTAAAAATGTATTTTAAAGATTATTGTCATTAATGAGATCTTTCAAGCCGCCGAACATATACAAACATATATTGTTCTTATTATATACTTACGCCTAAACCTGAGTGCCATATTTGCGTATTCATTTTTTTGGATTGACTGCTAGTTATTGAATATTCCATACCACTGCTAAGGGGAAACACATTATCCTGGTAAATCAATATATTTTTGTAATACAGGTTATCAGTATTATACGTTGCTAACATAAGTGAACACTTTTAATATTTTTTGTGATTTATGCAGTAATCTGTAGTTTTTAAATGAGCTGCAAGCATAAAAGTTTTGCCTTTGACTTTGTTTTGCAATATTTTATATATGTCTTAGTAAAAGTGTAGGGAAAACGCAGCTGCAAAATAGATCACACACTTTTTGATGTAACAAACATCTTGCAGCTGACCACCTTGTATTATTTTTTTATTATATTTGTTATTTTTGTGTTACAGTTTAACATCTCGATAATTTGCCGTTCTGATACCTTTCATATTGCATTTTATGATGATTAAGTTTTTTTTTTTTTGTTTTGCTGTTGCAATAAAAATTTTTAGCGGATGGATAACTCGGTAATTGGCGCGTTATACACTTTCTCGCCAATATGGTGTATATAAAAAATAAAAGAAAAAACTCGCCAAAAAAGAGAAAGAAGATAAGCGTTATCTACGTAGGCTTATTTTTGTTTGATAAATGCTATATCTACCAGCATAACATTATATTTAACAAATATTACGTATATTAAACAATAAAAAAAAAGAATATCACTATAAAATATATCCATGGGTAATCTATTAATTTTTTTTCTGTTTACCAAAGATCTTTTACCATTAAAAATATGTTAGAACATGACAATCTTTTTTTTATTTCGCGCAAGTTTAGAAAAGATATTTAACTTTTTTATCACTGAGGGATTAAAATTTTTATTGCTAAAATAAAAAAAATTTTGCAAAAATTTTTAATGAATCTTTATTCAACAGACTTACTAAACAAAAAACTATTTATAAAGAATATTTTTTTTTATTAAAAAATAATTATTGCTATTATACAAGTTAAAAAGTACATAAAACACCTGCAAAACATAAAATACTACAAATTTACAATAATTTTTCGTTTTTTTTCGTCATATTAATATATATTAGTTTTATTTGAAACTAGTCAAAATTGTGTACAGTACACAGTTTTTATTTATAATTACAAAAAAAAAGTTTTAACCTCGCACTGGAAAAAAGCTGCTTGAAAAAGCTTTTAATTGTGTTTTTTGAGCACTGGGGCTTAATGCAAGAAACTCGTTGTATGTGTATTTATGGCCACGCAGGACTATAATAGCACATACATATCTTTTGAAAAACCATGCCAGCTATTTAATGTATAGTAGCCATTTTTTATAATTAAAAGTAAAAAGGCTGCAAAAAAGCTATTCAAAAAAATCAATTTACATTATTTGCTTTGCATATTTTTTTCTTGTTTCTATTTGTTAGTTTTTCTTGTCGTTTGATCTGGTTTTAAAAGAAAAGGGGTAAATACATGTTATAACTAAAATATAGCAAACACATTTTTTGCTGCAAAACAGTTAAAAAAGTCGTTCATAAAGTTAACTACATTTTATAACTATTAAACTTACATGAAACTATTTTTTAAACGCCATTTAAGAATTCTTTGCTGTTATCAATGTATTATTTATTACTTTTTTTTTATTGTCCACATCTTCTTTTTAAAACTTATATTTCATGCTTTGCGCTTACTTAAGTAAATTTATTAATGCTTTACTTACACCGGGCAAACAAAAAATGGTTATAAATTGAGAAAGAGATTATCCTCACAAATATGTTTAGTATGATGACACGCATATCATTGTTAGTGGTACGAACAGTTTTTTCAGATACCCTATCCAATACGTTTAACCAAAAATATTGTATTAAAAATCTTCTTTTTGTATTTTATTACTTTTTACCTATACATGTTTTTTCAATGTAGTTATTTTATGGTACCATACTCGTTTGTAGGGTTTTTCATATTCATTTTTTAATTTTTGAATTTAATATTTACGTGCAGGTATTGCAAATCTTAAAAGTAAAATTTTTGGCATATAAAATAAAAATATTTTTATTATTATATCATTCTATTAATTACTTGTTCTGAATGTTATCCATTCTACTTGTATAAAGTAAACACTGCAACCGTTTTGTTGGGCAGTCTTTTATTTCTTGTTTTTGTTCATAACTACTCTATAAAACTAAAGTCACTATCATTGGTTTAAAATTGCAATATACAAACATCTAATAAATATGCCCCTTTGTTCAATGCTATCTTTACTAGAGCATAAATTGCAAAAAAAACATAAAGATTACCTCTAAGAACGCTTCAAACAATGAATTTTATTGCTTAAATGGCTTAGGTGTGATCATGGGCGTCAGCAGGAGAGTTTCCAGGGTCTGCGGCGAAAAAATATAATGAATAAAAAAAATGAATTAATTTGCTATATATTACAAAAATTAACAAAATTGCGCATTTTTTACGAGGGGGTTCAAAACACGGGGGCATAAAATATTACCATCAAATCAGGAAAAAGTAATTTTTTACATGGGGGAAGGCACGTAACCCTTCTTGCCCCTCATCCTATCTGAAGACATTAAGTTTACATTTTTTATTATTGAAATCGATTCTATTTATTATACTTTTTTAAAAACGCTAAAAAGGATAATATATCTTTTTGGTCATCAAAACTCGAACCAACGTTTTAGAAAAGTGGATGTTCGGCATAAGTTTCATATTGATAAGATGAAAGTAGTCAATTTGCCCTTTAACATGATTTCCTTTTTGCTAATATTTTTACACATGCTTTGTTTCAAAAAAATTTTGTGGTACGCAATATTTATCAAAGAAAAATATTTTGAAATCATTTGTGTTAGTTTTGTACCATTTGCTAAAGCCTTTTTTATTATTTTTTTGAATTTCAGTTTTTTATATGGTATTTCATCATTATGCCTATGTATTTGTAAATCTACTATTTTTTCTTTTAGATACAAAAACTTTCTGTACGATCTTTTATTTTACATCTTCAGCTTTCACGTGCTTTTTTCCTTATCCATATTATAAAAAAAGTTACTTTGTGTTTGTTTATTTTTTCACTATCCTATAACACGTGTAAATTCCATTTATAGGCTTATTATCAATATCAATTAATATAAAAAACACAATTAAATAACAAAAATAGAAAAATAGTTAAAAATGTTTTCCTCCATGGCAAGTACATTTATGTTTTTGTTTTTTAATTATTGGCAGAAAGCAGAAAAACTTGCCTTTTGGCAGAATTTCGTCGATCCAGAATTTTCTAAAAGGTCGATACTTTTTCAAACACACTTTTTTTTGATATCAAGGCTGCACAGTTTAATTGATAATAATTAATAAGTATTACGGTTTGAATACATAAAAGGTTGTTTTCCAACAGTGTTTTTACTTAATCCCAACTGTACGCTTTTGCCCAGCTAAAGGTTACTAAATTCCTTTCATGTCTGCACTTTGAGTCTCTAGTACTTTGCAAAGAATTTTTTTTTGCAAAAAGTTAACAGCAAAGCTGTGGCTTTAGTTATTTATTATTCAGATTGCTATCCAATATTGTTAGGCAGTGTTCTTTTTTTGTTCTAAAGATTGCATAAAAGATCCAGAAATCGAAAAAAATATATTCAACAAAAAAAAAATTAATCGGCTGACAGTAGTTTCATTTTATGCTTTTTATCTTTAATTTGTAATTTTTTATTGCATTTTTTTTTAAATCGTTTTTTCCCAATGTTCAAAAATCTTATTAAATCTTATTTTTCTTTTAAATACAAAGTATTCGATAAAAAGTTAATACGTGCACTTCCTGGGCAAAACGAGCTTTGGCATGCTTTAAGGACATTAAATAATTTTTGCAGACTTAAGTTTTTTCTTTTGACGCGCGCGATAATTCTTGCGTGAATTTTGATAAAAAAACATATTAAGATTACAAAAAATATGAATTTTGACATGTCACATGTCGCACAGCTAGAAAGACGAAAATTTATCCCAGAATATCTAAAAATACGCATGAATTATGCTTTTTGTGTATTAGTGTTGCTGATACCTTGGCAACATTCATAAATTACCTAATAACAAAGAAGTAATTAATGCAAGGTAATAGTTTTTTTTGCATGAAAAACAAAAATATCTGCATAAACGGGTAAAACAAAAGTCAGCGGTTACTTTTTCTGTCACGATGCAACATTAAAGACTTTTATACAAAAAAAAGACTAAGAATGCTTTTATAACATAGCAATGCATTTTTCGTGTAAATACTTTTATGTAAAAAACTGCAAATCACAAACAAAAAGGTGCAGGCATATCCAAGGCACTGTTTTTTTATGCAATGGTATCTTAACTACACAATGTCGTGGCCTATTACGCAAATTGCACAGTTTTCTGGCCGACAATTGTAAAATACTTAGTTTAAATATGTAATCATGCAATTTTGTGTTATGATTTTTGGTTTTTTCCCTTTAACAAAAAAAACCTACTAAATATCAGTCTTTCGTAACATTTTAAAGAACCGTTAGAGTTTTTAAGAACATGGCATAATTTTGCAATACTATTGTAAACCTTTTGCTGTATAACATGTATCTAAAAAATACTTGTATGCTTAATTCGGGTTTTTTGAACCAAGAAGCTTACGTCTAATATACAAACTAGCAAATATATCTTAGATAAAGTAATCCTTACAACTTATGTAAAGGATATGTACGTCAAAATGTGCATATAAACAAAAAACATACAAAACTGTAGTGGTAAGTATATTTTAGTTGATAGTTTTTTGTTTTTTTAGCTTTTTTTATACGTAATCTTACACGCAATTTATTTTTCATTTAGCCTGTAAATATAGACTCTAATAAATATAACGCAAAAAATTAGTAGCATATGCGGCTTAACTTTACATTCCTCCAAAACTATAAAACGCAATTTTGCAGTGTTGTTGCATTGGTTCGTAAGAAGCGAAAAGATTTCTACTACTTTTCAGAGATCCTTATACACTTTAATAACCGTGCATTCAGCGTTTAACTTCACATATTACAGAATATTGTTGTCTACTACCTGGTTCATGTAAAACGCTATATCTTGTTTACAACAGAAAATTACCATGAAGTTATCTAGGCCAATATGAAAAGTAAAAACGAATTTGTTTTACATATGCATAGTTATAAGTTTTTTTTATAAAGCAAACAAAAACCGCTTGGGTTTTGCACTACAAATGCTGGTTTTACTTATTGTTACATCATATATCGCGGTTGTGGGTTACGTCAAACATCCAATGTTAGTTGTAACAAGCTTATACAATATGCCTTTTTAGTTTAGTAATTCTTGTATAATATTTTAACCAAAGACGTGATTTTTAAAAAAAACAGTTTAAGTTATAAATAAAAAATCATGAAAAACCAAACAAGGAAAGTAATTGCTATGAAAAAGTCATTTATTATGTGCATAAATATTTACAAAAAAGATATATAACTTTCAATTATTATGTAAAAGGCAATATTGAAGGCACGTTGTTAATTTTAAACAAAAAACTATTTTTTTTTGCTCGCCGAAAACAATACTAATAAACTATCTTTATCAGCATTTTATGCAAACTTTTTATTATAAACATTTTAAAAAACTGCAAATCGATGTTTTCAAAAATTTGCCAAATAGGTCCATAAATTTAAGTTTAAGTTTTTTTTATCTTAAACTACGATATTAAAGACTTGCGTAAAGCCATAACAAAAAAAAAACTTACATATTTTTTTTTTCAATAATTAGTTTAAAAGCTGCTGATAATATCTTTTACATGTACATATTGCTGCAGAAAAACAGTTTGTAAGCCACGTCTATTTTTTTTGTTTTATTTGTATAAATTACGTTAAAAAATATAAAAAAACAATTACAGTCAATAAACAAATAATTTAAATGTAATTCTAAGTTTGTAAAAATACTTTTATCAAATAATTTTTAGCGTAGAAATGACTTGTAAACACACCTACAGAAGTAAAATACAACGAATAGTACAAGTAAAAAACTGTAAAATAGGCTGGTTTTTCAATGGTAAAAACAATAAATGTAGGAAAAAGATATATAATCATAAATACTACGTTAGAATCTAAAACAGATTTATTGCAGCAATTTGCCATTTGTCACTAGTTTTTTGCATAGAAAAGTGCAAAAACATACGTTAATTCCTTAAAAAAATGCAAAAACGTGCATTTCTTGTTTTTTGGTAAAATAAAAAAACACTGTTGTAGTTTTCTTGATGATATCTCTTTGTTGTTTGCGCTCAATAAAAGAACGACACTTGTTGATAAATTAAAACTACTATCTTATGCTAGAATTTTTGTTAAACCCAAAAAATCCTTTCGAGTCAAAGCACGTGGTATATAATTATCAATTGTTTAAAAAGATACGATACACCTAAATTATAACACAATATAAGTAGCCTGTTGTTTTTTGATGGAATCAAATCCTGCTTCATACCAACTGGATTCTACATAAATTTCCTTATATAGTTAAATTGCGTTCGTTTTATCTTATGCCTTGTATGTCAATGGTGAAATACAATTAAAAAAAACTTACATAGGAAGTCTTTTCTTTTTTTACCTATGGGTATTTTTAATCTCTGTGGGTAGCAAATTGCTAAAAATACCCACGAAGTTAAAATGTAAAAAAAATACCCGACAGTTCAATTCACCTTTTGTATCCAAAAAGCTTTCTTTCCGATACCCATGGGTATTTTGGCGAATCTCATGAAAACGAAAAATACACATCGGGCGTTTTTTATGTTTTTTTCATATGGTGTTTTTACCTTTTGGGGTTTTTAATACAAAGCATGACATAGTTTCACGTCGCATTTATTTTTTTACGCAGTTTTTATTTAATGCTTTTTTTTTATATTGTTTTTTTATATATCAATTTTTTTATAATTTCCGAAAACCTATAGATAGACGAATTACTCAGTTTAAAGTCTACCAACCTATAAGGTAAAAACCCAAAGGGGTAACAAAATCTTTAATATCCTTTGGGTCGACTCATAGGATTTTTTTGTTCTTTTACAAAAACCCTACCATAGAATTTTTGGGCTACGATAAGGTAAAAAATAGCAAATTTTGTAAAAAAACTCTATGGGTTTGTTGCAATTTTAACCTAGGTACAAAATACTTTAGGTTAAAGACTTACCCATAGCCAAAACAATGTATACGCTTTTATAAAGAAATGTAATTTTTTACCCATGGTTAATTTTACGGAACGCACAATGTACAAAAAATTACCCAGAGTATAAAAAACACGCCCATAGTATGTACCAGAACGCTAAGTCGAAAAGAAGTTTTGTTCTTATAGCGAACTAGGGAGACAGGCATCGGGGCCTTTCTTTGCCACAAAAACCTATTTCGGGATTTTACCATAAAAATTTCTACGGTTACAAACACAAATATCTAGTAATAGAAACATTTTAGCGGACAGTTATTACTTCACTGTTATATTTAAAAATACTTACAATTGCTTTATGATTTTTTTATACTTACGCTCTTTTTTTAGGTCTGTACAGTGTGCTACTGCCACTGAAGTACCATTAGCTATATGCATTATATAAAAGAATGTCTTTTAGGTGTAGAAATCTATAGTATGAGTTACTTGCTGTATTGATTTTTATACTTGATGGCAAATTAAAGCAAAATGGCATATTATAGCAAAAATCATTCCAGTTGGTTTTTTTGTTATTTAAAATAGGTTTTTTTGTTATAAATTTAGCGATGAAAAGCTCAATATCATGATTTACAGACGTTACCTTCTGAATGTATTAGTTTTGTTCAATTCTTTATTTGCCGTATAAGTAACACTTGTGGGTGTCAAAAAAAGCTTAATTTGCACTTAGATGCGTTCTCAAATACTATCAACAAGGGTCGGGCTTTTTTTGCTGATTGCCTGCGAAAAAAGGGGTCTCAAAAAAAAGCATATGTAGGTAGAAATAAATTTTGATATTATTATGATGTAGCTACAGATAAAGTATATTGCGTGATTATTTGCCTAGAAAATGTGTGGATTCTTTGTTTGTATATTCTGCTTATATTTAATATTTCTTATTAATAAATTTAAATAGTAGACTATTAAACATACATAGTTAATAACTTCCAACCAACCGTATGTATAAGTAAAATTTGTTAAGACGCAAGAACATTCCGTTTTTAGCCGGGTACATTTTATACGCTTTTTATACGCTAAAAACATTTTGCAGCAAAGAATGGTTTCTTTCAATATGAATGCCATCATTTTATGATACAGCACTATTCTGCTGATTATTATTACCATTTTCCTTGTAGTTATTTACATATGTTTTTCATGTCTTATTTCTACAATTATCAATGAATCTTAGCCCGGAAAATATAAGTAAAAGTTATTTATGTCATATTAGTACAAAAAAGAAGCAAATGTCTGAATTTTCGTGTTTTTTACATATTGCTAAGCTTACATAATATGCAGTTTATTATTTTTTGTATAATATATAATAAAAAGAGAAATAAATAATTTAATTTAAATAAAATAAAATTAAATTAAATCAAATCATCAGTAATGCTAATTTATTATATTTTTACTGTATTTGCTGTATAAAGTTGTATTTCAGTTTACGTCAGTGCTTTAGGCCGTGTTGCAGAATTATGTTGCGAAGTTTTGCTGGCCTCCAAAATTCAGTTGCAAAATTTACATAAATAAAAAAAATTGGACTTTAGAATTTAGCGACTTAGAACATAATTTTTTTGTGTATATTTTTATTTTTTACAACTTTTTTTATGGCATCTGCAAAAAGCTTTATCCTTAATTTTTATAAATAATTGTGCAGTCAAAAATAGTCTAATAAACCAAAAATTCTTATTTTTTCTTTTGTTACATACTTATATTTTTTAGGTTTTTACGTTTGTAAATTTTCAATCAATAGTATTTGTATTAACTCCTGAGTAAATGCATACGTAAAAACCCGTTATATGCAAAAACATCTTAAAGACAAAGAAAAAAAATTTTATCTCTACAAAAAACAAAGTTTTCTGATTTTTTTTATTATATTATGCAATAAAAAATATAAATAGTCCCACAATTTTATTTTAAATTTATTTTCGCAAAATTAAAAATTTTTGTTAGTGCTAAGTATATATTTAAACTTTTTTATTATATAGTTAAAGTCTTTTGTGTTATATTTTTATTTTCTGTATACGGATTTTTCCGAAAATAAAAAGAAAATGCCCGTACTTTTTTGTTTACCAAAGGAGTTACAATGGTAATAAAACTGGCTTTCTTTAAAATACAACAGGTTTTTAGATTTTTTTGTTTTTATGTTCTAGGAGTTAACATTGTAAAAGTTCGTTTTCACAAAGAATTCTTTTTTATTTACCAATAAACTAGTATATAACAAGATAAAAATATATCGTTGTTATATCAGAAATTATTATATGCATTAAAAGGCTACAAAATCAGATTATAGTACTTCTAGATATAACTACAATTTTCGAAGTCAACGTATAGTAAAATCTTACAGTTATTCGTATAATTATGTAAATATTTTGTAATATTTTTTTGTCTCGAATTTGTCCCGAATTCTAGGAAAAATGTTTTTGCATGTGTAATTCCTAATTACTTTAAGTCAGGGCCTCAGAATATTTTATTACCATATTATGGCAAGAAAAAAAAATATTTCCCCTATAAAGGCCATATATGGAAAAAAAAATTGAAAAAAATATGTCATTTTAACAGCTTTTTTTATAATTAAACTTCAGGCAAAAGTTGTAACATAGTTTGTGCGTTCAGTGGCTTAGCCAGGGGGCAGAGGGG
>JAQFYM010005252.1:0-13665 GCA_034694785.1 Agrenia bidenticulata
TTGTAATTCTCCCAAATTAAGGGGTAGAAATTAAATCGAAATTTTTACTGTTCCATTTAATTACGGACACCCTGTATCATATAGTGTAAACCTCGATTTCTAGTTTTATACTGTTCTATGTATATTTATGACTAGGGCAAGTCATAATTGCAGTAAAAAAATGCAAAAACCTGCGACTAAAATACAAAAAAATGCAAAAAATGCGATTAAAATTTTTTGTCCACAATTTGCTGGTTGAAATACATCAAAAGCAAGTATCAGCAGCAATTCTGTGTCTATACAGTAAAAATAACTTTTTTCATTATTATTTTTATTATTTGTTGTGTATTTTTGCACGGTTTTTAAAAAATAAATGCATGAAAAAGATGCAAATAAATGTAAAAACCTGTTGTTTATGACACTTTTCATGCATTTAAGAGCAAAAAAATGCATACAACTTGCCCTATTTATGACTAAACGACGTCTATTTAATAAAGTTTATATATTGTTTTCTCTATGTTGACTTCTTTTAATCATTTTGCGTATCTATATATACATACCATTTCCTGCAATAAACAGTTACTTTTTTTTTTGCTCCATCTGCACGTTGTTTCCATCACACTTGATAGGTTCTGCAGCATGATTATCTTAAAAAAATGTGCAGGGCCATAAATACGGTCACAAAAAAGTGCATGTATTAATATAGCATGTACCATAACTTGTAGAAAAATATATGTTATTCTCGTATCTCGAAGTATTTTGTAAGTTTTAGAGCAGGGGAATGCCAACATAATAACAAAAAAAATATTGTTGTAGATAAAAAATACAAGCAGAACTACTGGTTTAATATATTATATCTTGGATAAACCTTTGTGCCTAATGACTTGTATTGATGGTTTTCTGGTCATTTACTAGGTTAAAAAATATTTGGAAGAAAAAGATATGAAATTTGGGCAGTAAAAAAAATACGGGCTTTAGGACACGTCTTTTTTCGATAGCCGACTAGTAACTAAAACTTTAGCTAGTAGGTCTAGACCTTAGTTAAAAAGATTTTCGACCAAATAAACAAAGGTTATTAACTTTAAATCTTTACCTTTGCCAGCGAATTTTATATTATAAATATATGTCTACTTTATTTGTTGTAAATTTTCTTCCTGCTACTGCTTTTTAGTATGAGATAAAATGTAGTAACCTAATTTACAGATTTATGGCTGTGTATGAGTTATACCGGCAGAGCACAAATTCTATTTATTAAAAGCTTAAAAAGATAAACAGTCTTTAACATTGTAAAAAATATTCTAATTTAAATTAGGGGTTAAGATAGGGGTAAGGGTATGGTTAGGCCTTTGTAAGTTTAAAAACCTTGGCCTTCATTTTTTCACACAAGCTTTAAAAAAAAAAGTTTTGTTATAATAGTTTATATTATCACTGTCCAATCAATTACTTTTTTCGTACATTTTGTACAGTGGTATTTAGTATTTTTTTTTTTTTTTGCCGCATAAAGCTCGCCTCCAAGGCAATATGTCTTTTGAAGCCTATGAAGAGTGTCATACATTTTCCCTTGTGACGGGTTGTCCAGTATTGACGACTCATTAAGTAAATTTGTTTGTCAATCAATACAAAACCCAGGAAAAACACTTCTTAAAAAAAACTTTTTCATTAAACATACGTTTAAATTGTCTTTAGTAACGGTTATATGCCAATAAATTTTTGTTTTTATTTATACAAAACGCACAAGCCCCGAAAAAAGGTTAAATTTTTATTATACTAAAAAAAGATGTATCTTGTCGTTTTGCATTGTAGCCTATATATGTAAATAACATATGCTAACTATTTTTGCTATACATTTGGAAAAATAAAATGCAGCTGTTATTTATACAATTTTGCAATAAATAGCAATACAATTTACAAAGTATTTTATACGTCACCTGTGCAATTTTATTCTTGCCATTTTTAATATTTTTAAATCTTTGCGCTAAAACAACTTATATTAATTTATGCTCGTTTACCAATGCTTAAGCATTTGATTAAAAACAGTTTTACACAACTGGTGATTTTTTAAAGTTACATTTATATATATTTGAAAGCGGTTTTTTACCAAAAAGGAAATAGGTTATACAAATGTATAAATATAATGCTGTGAAAACCATTAATGTTGTTGTTTACAATGAAATTTTTTTAGGAATTTTTTCAGTGGGTAAAAGTTTATCTTTAAAGGCATTTTCAAAAAAAAACTGTTTTAAAAACATATTTAAAAAATATTTTTGAAAAGCATAAAACCCAAAATCTTGCTAAACATATAACAAAATATGCTGCTTATATTTTACAATTTTTTGAGACAAAGTTATATATTAGTGTTAATTAGCAATCCATAAGTATGTTGTACCATAAATTTGTTGTTGGTTATTAATTATTAGAAGTACAAATTTACTATTTCTTCGGAATTAGTTTTCAGGATATAGCCTTTTTTTATTTTTTTCTTTTATTGCTTACTTCCGTTGCCCTATGCCAGCTTCTATTTTTACAATTTGTGGTTATAGGCAAAGCCACTAAATATTTCAGTGGCATTTAATACGATTGCTTCGGTACATTTAATAACGCAAGAACCAAATAAAATCTTATTTTTAAAATTAAAAAACGCGCTTTATCACTATAATAAATTAATTTAACGTTTTATTTGGATATTTTTTTTTGATTTTTTTATCTTATCATTGACAAAATACCTGGATCTGCAATGAAATTATAAAGATTAAACATTAAAGATGAGATTCGGATTTTTTATGGATAAACAACTCTGTTATTTTTCTAAATTAAAAAAAATATTTTTTATATTTATGATCACTCTGTCTTTAAAAATCCAGTCTGTTCTCTCTTAGTTGCATTTGTATAGAATCTGGTAATCTATCCGTAAAAATGTATATACAACCAATCATATGACTATCTGCTTAGAGCTCTTAATACATTTTTATTATTACAATGTTACTTATTTATTTGTGTCTAAATTATTAAAAAAAATAACTAGGGTTATTTTGGTTCTGTGATACTACAGGCTTCACTTTTTTTATTTTTATTTTTGCCCTTTTAAATGAAGTTTCTTGAAGTAGATCCAAAATAAATCGATACGAACGAAGAATGCATCGCATTTTTACAAGAGTATACAGTTATCCTAAAACAAATGTTGTTTTTAAGCAAAAAAAAACCGACAGAAATAATAAGAAAAGAAGGGAAAGAAAATTTGGTATTAACAATGCACTTTTACCAAAACAAAAAAAAAAAAAAAACTATTTATAAAACCATAATGAAACGACACTTAAACTAGCCTTTATCTACATTTATGAATAGCAAATCCATTATAAACTAATCTCGGAAAAGTATTAAATTATGCTCTTTTACCATAAATTATGGGCAAGCCAATAATTGACTCCAAAAGACAATATCATTAATGTAGCTTAAAACTTCTTAAAGATAAAAACAAAACAGGCCGAGGGAATAGAAGAGAAAAAATGAAACAAAAAGCATAATGAAGAGGCCAATTTTTTAATCCCCATCCTAAGCTTATGATGATATTCTAGGTTTCACTGGTTTTTAAGAGGCACTAACAGATACAGAGCAGATCAGTTTAAATTGGTAAATATCCTCGTAATTGTTAAATAGTGGGGGATTAATTTAAAATTCATCAAATATAGACGAAAATGACTAAAAAAATGTAAAAAAAAAATCAATAGACATATTTTAATCATTAATATCTTCATTATGTTTTTATGTCAACATAAGAGTATTCTATGAGGTTTCTGTTGGATCCATGGTTTAGGGGCAATATGCCTTTTTTATTTATGTCTATGAACAGTAACCATATTTCTATATTTTTTTTAGTTTTAACCATATTCTTGTTTTTCATTAACATTTTTTGTTTATTTTTAAATAATTTTTTGCATTTTATTTTTACAGGGTAAAATGGCACCACTGCTTTGTAAAAATTACCAATATGGCCACATATATAATGTCACAGTGAAAGATTTTGGAACATAAACATACATAAAATACTGTTTGGTTATATATGGATATGCATTCTAAACAAAATTAAATCTACTAGGATGGGTTATTGAGTAGTCGGCAACATAACAAAGTAATTTGTGGACGAGTAAAGGTTAACGAACTAAACCAATCAAAATTCTCTGGAAACATTCATAAAATGAATAAATAAATAGTTTCGGAGTCATTCGCAAAAAATGTGTTTACATAATGGAGTTATTTTATATATAAAAGAAAATATCGAATAGATTATCACACCAAATTCAAGATGATTATATAGGAATTAAAATTCATAGTTTTAATAAATAGTATTAGAAGTTAATTTTTATGTATTACAATAAAAAATGCTTCCTTTACCAAATTTTAGTACACCCCAATAATCACTATAATTTTTTATACCCCCTTTGTAGAGTGAAGCCGGTTGTATCGGAGAACCAAAACCTTTAGGGTATATGCACTTTTTTACTCATCTAGACAATTCATAAAATCCTTTAACGGGGTATTTTTACCCGCGGGTATTTGTGGTTAACTCGAAAGGGGGTAGGATTACCAATGGGAGTACCCTAACGTAAATATTACAAAGGACGTTTTGAATACTCACAGGTAATGAAAAATACATTTTTTGACTACCCAAAGAACATTTTTTAATACCCTAGGGCAGGGTTCCCTGTTTTTCAATTTTCATATAAATTTGAACTTTTCCTTCATTTTTTGATACACCCTTTAAATGGAGAATCGAATCAACCTAGGGAAAAACGAAAAAAGATAGACCACAACAGATATTAATGGCACAAGAAAGCTCTAGGAAACCAATTTTTCGATATTATAGCAGAAAGACTTTTTATATAGCGGGTTTTTTTTTTTGTTAAAAGGACAATACCATACCCATTTTTGCATTTATTTAGTAAGTCAATGGCAGCTTTCAAAATGACTAAGACAAATATTTTGCAACATTGGCATGAGATACACATGAAAGATATATTGCGGTATCTTTAAGAGTGGTTTAAAGATTTATTATCGAAGTATATTGTGAAAAGAATATGAATGTGAAGTTTGATTATATATAAAATAAATCTTATAAGTGAGCTTGATATTGCAAAAAAGGAACAATAACCGTATAATCGCAATAATAAGCCTCCTTTTTTGGCAAAAAAAAATTGCTTTTTTTGAAATAACTTTAAAAGATTTTTGTTTTAACGCAAAAATTTTTATCGTCAAAATTGTGCTTTTTATCGTCAAAATTGAGCTTTTTATTGCGATTATACGGTATTTAGTATTTAGATCATAAGATATGTGAACTTATTGCAAAGGGGGAAAGATGTGTCAATGAAAACAAAGCTTATTATTCCAGTACTTAACATAGTGATAAAGAATTTCTTAGGTAAGAGTGAATTAGAAAAATTGCAGAAATTGTCATTAAATAAAATTAATGTTAAAGCAGTGCCGTAAAGTATAGATAGTAAGAAAAGTTGAAAGTCAAAAATAAAAATTGTATATTTAAAGTCAAAAAAAAATGTTTCTAGTTTGGGGCGCAATTTTTTAAACTTATTGATTGGATTTGTAACTTACTAGTGAGACTTTACTTACGGTATTCAAAGGATTTCATTTACTATGAGAAAAAATTTACACAATCTTATTAAAAAGTCATTAATTAAAAAAAGTTCGGGGATTGCACAACAGATGTGATATCCAAAACGCAGCTAAGATGCTTTACAAGATTTTTTAATAATAAAAAAATAGAAATATAATATTACTTCTGTATGGTTCTAACAAGGAATCGAAGGCCTTTGATATTTATACACTTATAAATATATTTTTTTTTTTTTACAAAACTTACATTATTTCAATCTTATCGGCGTCATGATAGATCGAATAGCCCACATGATTAGTAAAAAATCATGTTTCAGTGCATAACCACAAAAATTGACTATGTATATAGTATAAAACATTGTTTTATACATCTACAAGTACTTAAAAGTAATTTGTATTTTGCAACGAAAAAGAATATAATCAACTATAAACTAAAAAGATTTATAAAGAAAGGCTTCCTAAGAACAAAAATTTTTGCTAAAATAAAAAAAGCTAAATAACTAACTGAATAGTAGTTAACTTTAACAATGCAAGTTTTTTGGCGTGAGTATATGTACTTAAACGATCATTGGTTAATTTTTTCAGTTAAAACAATTTTTTTAAAATATAGAAAATAATGAATTACTTGATATGTTAGAAGATGCATATTGATATCAGCAAATATCTTGGCTTGTTTTTAATACAGTTTTTTAAATAGAAAATAACTCAAATTGCAAGAAGAAATTATTTTTTTTTAAAAAAATGCAACATATATTATTTTATAAAGAGACTTAGAAAATGTGGTTGGAATATAGTAAAAAAATTATTTTTACATTGTTAATAAATTTATACCAATATCTAAACTCTTATTAGTACGAAATAAAATCGTAGAAACCCTAAACTTTTCGTAAAAAAATATATTTGCGACTTACAGATTTACTTAAAAGTTTTCAAGATTGAATCGACTTTTTATCTGCATTAAAAAATCAATCTAATTTAATATTTTAGTACAAAGACGGAGAGGATTATAAAAAACTAAGTGTGATTTTATATCTCGGACTTTTTTAGTACGACATTTTTATACATCAATATCTAGATTTTGCAGTATATTTTTTTTACATATCTTCACATGACTTTACCTATGTAAATTTCTCTAAATACAACTTTTCGGTGCGAACTAGGATTTTCTAGTCTGGATAATGCAAAAAAATACCAAGAAATCGATTTTCCATCGTTCAAGACATTTCAAAATAAATAAAGAAGATTTTCTATAGTAAATAATAATATTAAAAAATAAAACACAACAATTTCGTATTAATATTTGTTTCATTGCAAATAACAATACATCAGTATTCCGCTTAGTCGGCGCGCGCGATATAGATCAAAAAACTAATTTGGGTTTTTGTTCAAGCTGGTGTATTTTATCAGCTAATTTGCGTATTGTCATATTTGCGCATTTACTTATACGCGCACAAACGTTTTAATACACGGTTTTGTATAGAAAAAACTTTTACTTTTAATGTGAAACGATTATATAATTTTTTTTGTAATCATAAAGGCCTTTTTAAAGTTTTTGTGTTGCGAAAAAGCAAAAAAAATTATATTGTACATGAAAAAAAGTTATTTGTCTTTTACCGTGTTATATAACGCATACATAAACCACTTTTTTGCGCATGCACATAATGCTGATTAATTCGCGCGAGCAACCTTAGCTGGGTATAACGGTAGGCTCATCAAAGGGGTCAAAATATGTCTATAGAAAAGAAAAATGTGCCCTAGGATTTTAAAAAATACACTTTTACAAAGCAAATTTATATAAATCAAATAGTATTTGGCTCTGCACAATTATGAAAAAACAGGTTCTAATAAAGAGTAGAAGAATACACAACAGAATCACATTGCAATACACATAAAGCAAAATTTGATAAGTGTAAACTTTTAAAAATACATAAAAATATAAAAATTAATGTATGTAATTTTAATAGTTCACATATTCTGGTAGTAATTTCAAATGAAAGCTGCATATAATAGTCTGTTTTTCTGTAAAAAAAGAACTGCATTGCCATAAAAAAACAAAATATAAAAAATTCAAAAAAAAATGTTAAGAATATTCTAAAAAAAAAATATATTTCAGCAAGAGTAAAAACGGAACAATTCTTGTTTTTTGTTCGATGACTGTAAAAATTCATTTTTTTGGTGATTGCTTATCTTATATGCGAGTAAGGTTCGTCTAAATAATATAAGTATAAAATATTATTCGTATACTTTACGTAAAATTTTTGTATAGTACAATTTACTATACGTATAATTTCTATCCAAAGTTTTCTATAATATAAAACATATATTTTTAGAAATATATTTTCTGGGTTTTTGTTTATTAAATTAAAAAAGTCAAAAATATTACTTTAAATACGTAAAAGCACAATTATCTCCTATAAATATTTTATTTGTATGTATACATTGTATTTTGAAGTGCCATATTATACCAAAAACATGTATTAGAAAAATAAAAGTACAGCTTTTCTGCAGACAACATATTATTCTCAATACCACACTTTTCTTTTAAGAAAAAAAAAACTAAAATTTTGTTTTATGAGTATTTTAGTTTTTTAAAGGAAATTTATTATAAAACATTTTACTTTTTTAACAATAGAATTTTTCCAACAAGATAAATGTTAATTTTTCAACCAACAGCAGTTCGCTAGAAAAAACAAAAAAAATTTACAACCTATAGTGAATAAATATATTGGCATGACAAATGTTTTTTATTTTTACATGAAGAAAAATCTATTTTCATATGTATTTCGTTTTTTTTTTACACGTTAAAGTTTTTTTCGCAGTTGCGAATAAACATATGTCGCCTATTGGGTAAATATTTTTTTTTGCTACCTAGATTTTGAATTTCTAATTAATCCCTTGGGGTAGAAAAATAACTTTCTGTTTACAAAAAGAAGTACAGAGTGCCAATATTGATAAGTAATAGAGTTTTGATATTAGCAAAAAATGCCAACGCCCACATTGGCATATGAAAACTTGCTGTATTTATCGAGATTGAAAAAATTTACGGTTTTGAAAGAGAAATTTTACATTTAAGACGACGGATTCAGTCTTTGAAGTTACTAGTTAATCTTTGTGTATTAATTTGCAACCATGTGAACGTATGTAAAAGGTACTATATTTTTACCATACCTTTACTAACCTAAATTATATTGAACTATACTTTTAACATAAGTACTCAAAGTATAGTAAATGTATATTAATAAAAATTATCCGGCATTAAGTCAAGCCCTATATGCGAGGAGAAGCCGATTAGTATTTTTTTTTGGTGGTCTGAAGTTGTCAAATCTAACTTTGTATGAAACATTTTGTATCATTTTTACTTTTGAATCATATGGATTATTTTTTTAACGCAACCCACTTCGTCTTTTCGTACAATTTCGATTATTGAAGATTTATTACGAATTTTATGACCCTGCATTTACCGATCAATATTTAAAGCCTTACAACAATATGGTTAAACCGGTACCGTATAATTTAACAAGAATCAATACGTTCTAACCGAAAAAAATTTTCTTATTGTCGTTCATTTGGATCTTTAAAAAACTTACTGTCTAAATATGTTATATTGAGAAGATATAACACGTAATGCATACTTTTAATACAAACCCTCTTGTCTATTTGCCCATCGTCTGCAAGGATAAGCACCCTCCTTGGTATGTTTTGAATATTTTTAGACAAACGCCTCATAAATTATTTAATAAAAATAAGTTGCATAAAACCATGTTTGTAAATTTTATTGCCAGGCCAACATAAATATTTGTATTTTTCATTACCTTTATCAATTTTGTATGCAAAAAAAATTTTTATGAATAACATGGGCTACTTTATTGATTGGAAAAGTTATTTGTTTTTTTAATAAACGTAAAAACGCGAAAAAAACACCGTTGCATAAAGACTATTTTAACTTTAAATATTTTTGTATAAAAAGATATAATTTATTCATTGCTATTTACTGTTATAAATATTTTTGATAATCTTCCAAAACAACTGTTGACAAATATATAAAGACACGAGCATAAGCAAAAGCTAAGGTATAAAAAAATAACTTGTGCTTAAAAAGGTGCAAATACGTGTAAATGTGCAAAATAACACACTACAATATCTCTTTTTTTTTATATAGCTGTATTGGAATAGAAAAAGTCATAACAAATTATGCACGCGCAAATGAACTTTGCAAAAATTGAACAATATAAAAAAAATTATAAATTAAACATTCAACATTTTTTATTTGTAAAAACTTTGCGAAAACATGTGTATGTAATAATCTTTGCGTTTCTACATGTAAAGCTAAATCTTATGGGTTTCCATTCACTTATATTTTCTTTTATATATGTATTAACTTTTTTCAGCAAGAATAAACTTTTTGCCTAAGTGTAAATTACCGTATAAATTAAAAAAATACAACAAAAAAACCTTAACAGGAAAATATAAAACTTGATTGTTGCATCTTTTTATTTCACATTATATACTTATGGTTATTTACAACATTTAAAGATTCTTTTATTCCCATCATCGACTATAATGCCTACTTTTACGTTCGCCACAGATTTTTGACATGCAAAATACAAGAAAATTTAATATTTGGTACTTTATACTCGTTTACGCATCTTAATGATGTTATTGTACCCTATATAAAGTATACGCATAATTGCACTCTTATATAATGACCGTTATAACATCGTTTTTGCAAAAAAAGTCATTTAGAAAGCTCGTGTTAACATCTCCATATTTTCACGCTTTTTTAACCTGTAAAGTCACCGTAAAAGGCTCTTTCTTACAGGTACTCAAAGTTTTTATATGTAAAACTGCAACTTCTATTATACTTGAACTGATTTTTTTATGCGCGTAAATGCAAACAATACTTTGAAATTCACATTTTTAAAAATTGTGATTTATCATTAAGTATGAGTTTTTGTAAAGTCAAGCAAATATTTTAGGCTTACTTTTGGCCAGAAAAGCAGAAAAAAATACTAGATGCGTGCGTCTATTCTTTTATGAACTCGCTTTTGTAAAAACAGATAACACAGAGCATGCAAAACGTATAGTAAAATAAAAAAAACAATAAAAACAACAGTTGCAAAACTCTTGGGTTTTTTCTACTGATAACTTGCCTACTGTAACATAATCAAGAGGTTTTCTTATAGTTCTTACTTTGTATGCTGTGAACTATCGTAATGTATGTTTAAAAGCATTAAAAAATTTCCCACCGAACTCGTATATTTTTATTTTTTATAATTATACTGCACAACCATTAGTCAAAGTTAGCTAAATAGAATTTACAATAATAAATAAAATTGCAATTTTTGTTGCTCTTGATACTTCTGTTGTCAGTGTTGGATGACGCCTTGGATGTCACAGTTTTTTTTTTTTTTTTCGCAGGCATATAAACTATACAATTGATATATCATTTATTCAAAATTTTTTGCTTATAAGTCTTTCGTATCACACTGATACATTGCGTTTCAATAAATCATATCATATATCAAATGATAGATTGGTGTTTGATATGTCCAAAATATCATGGGATATATGCAACATGCGCAGATTTTTGAGATGTGCAAAATCCGTGCCAAACGCTCGATTTAGACATTATTTTGCATTTTAAAGCGGGATTTATTATTTCGCGTTAAATACACTATAATATAGTGTCTGACTCTAGCAGGTCAGAACCAACATTCAGATTTTTATTTGGCAATTTTTTATTGCGATTTCTAGTGTAAATCTGTGCTATGGTACTTTTATAAACATTTTAAAAGTTTTTTCGACATTTTAGGTTAAAAAAAAAGACAATAACATACAAAATACTTGAAACAATGTTTTTTGCCTTTGTTATATTTGTACACAAACCAGTTGTGTTTGCAGACCTTTAATCTTCCCACGTAATTTTTGTATTTGGTCATAAGCTTGGGCTACGCATTTATTAATTCCTCGTTACTAAGATTAATTTTGTGTTTTTCTTTTTTTGTGCATACAGGTCAACCACCTTAGATCTACGCATTATATCTTACAACACACTTTTTATAACATTTGTTTTGCTAGAAAACCTTTTATACCAATTTTTTTGCAGGTTTACTCATTGGTATTTTCTCGTAAGGTGTTATGTAGGTTTCATTTAAATTTCCACATTAGTTATGCAATGCATTACGATACTGGTATGATCATTGCCGTAGCTATGACGTGGATCTGGGTCCCCCAAATTTCTGCCCCCCTGGAATTAAAGTTGCGCCTGAATTTGCGGGGGGGGGGTCTTTTTTGTGCAAATTTTTGTTTAATAAAACAATAAAAAAAATTATGATAAAAAGTTACTATATTAAGTAATTATGATTTTCACTATATAAATCGTGTTTTTAACCTTTATTTTGTAAAAACACTTTCTAGCCCTGGTCAGAAAAAATTCCTGGCTACGCCACTGGGCATATCATATGGCATTATTCAGCTTACTGATCTTAATCATTTTTTGTTAAGTTAATTAACAGCCGCATTATGCAGACTTTTTTACGCAGTATTTTTTTGTTTAAAATTAAACATTAATTGTAATAAAATGATTGATTTTTTAAAATAATTTTTTTAACGCCTAATAAATACGTTAAAAAAAATAACTTCTTAACTTTTTAAGTTAGTTTTTAAAGAAAACTATGCGTAACATATATCACATTTTCTTTACCCGCCAAACCATATGACAGTGGCGTATCCAAGGGGGTGGTATTTCTCCCCGTCCACAAAAAAAAAAAATCACGCCTAAATTTAAATGGATTATTGTGTGCAGAAAACTTTTAAAGATAGATTTTAGATAAAAAATTGGTTATTGAAATTCTTCTTAAATAAGATTATAAACTAAACATCTTTGAAACAAGGTTTGAAAATATAACTTTTACGAAAAAAACGTAGACAAAACCCTAACGTTGTAAAATCCTTAGTACGCCACTGCAGTGGCATAGCTATGGATTTTTTGGAGGGGATGGGAACCGGTGCAAAATTTTTTTTGTAAAAAAGATTAAAGTTTTTTTTATTTTAAAAAAATTTATTTTTTTTGCATAAAATAAACTAATTTTGTTTTTTCTGTTACAAAAACTATTTTGCATTTTATTTAGCAAAACAAGTTTTGCATTTTTTTTGTAATTTTTGATATCATTTGTAGAAACTGCTGAGGCCTATGACCTTGCGTGATTACTTACAAACGCGGATTAACAAAACACTATATGTACATGTGAATTGTATTATATGTATATTTTTTGTAGCTTTATAGTATTTATCTCAAAAAAAAGGCTTATATATGGGTTAAGTCAGAGCGAAGATTCTTTAATATCATAACAGAAAGTGTTTAAGATGGATAGAAGAAAATAAAAAGATCATATATATAGAGAAAAATAGAAAACAGTAGTTTTTGTTAACCGAGTACATCCATTAAAAAGGAATGAAGTAGCCAATAAATAAGCAGAGTGAAAAGTGCAGACCGCGGTGCAGCTGGTACAGGTTACCGTACTGGTACCGTACCAGCTTGGTACCGGTACCGGTAAGTTACGAAAAAAATATAAAATGGCATTTTGGTACGCGTTACCAGTAGGTTACCAGGTACCAGTTTTTTTGTTTTATTTTGTTAAATAATAAAAAAGTATTATTTTTGTTTTAAAATTTTTTACCTACAAAACTTTTTGAACTTAAGTGTATCAGTATTGTTTTTCACACATAAAAGAGGGTTCGTGTTGTAAAACACAAAAAAAAATTCTTTATAAAACACTAACAATGTACATTGTATACTAAAATAGTATTTTGTACAGAGTAAATAGACATTCGCAAAAAGCGTTTAACATTTCTAAGTGCAAAATATATATTCCTATACTACTTAGTAATCAAATCTGTTTTAAACCCGACAAGCATGCTAAAAGACAACAAATTAGTAAATGTGTTACACAAAAATAAGTTAACCCCAAGTGCTTGCTATAAATGTATCAAATGTATTTTTTTATATGTAAAATATACATTTTATTTTATTTTTTTAATTACCGTTATCATAAGACGTATTTT
>JAQFYM010005253.1:0-13664 GCA_034694785.1 Agrenia bidenticulata
AACCCCCCCCCCCCCCCTTCCCCCCCCCCTTTTTGTACCCGAAACCCTTTTAATGTAACCAGAAACCTATAACCCTAACCTTGACTACGTCAAATCAGATACAATGAGCCAAAAAAACTAAGGAATTTAGTATGAAATACAACATAATGTGTTACAGCTAATTTTTGAAATTCAAAATACAATTTAACCATGATTGCATAACAACTTTTACATTCCTACCCTTAAACACAGGCAACTTTTTGTTTCGCCTTAAATAGAGGTTGAACTAAACTAAAGTTTTGACTAAATATATCTTATTATTCGTAAATATATACAATAAAATCCTTTTTAAAAAAGCTCTACTATGGCACAAAACAATTCCATTCAAAAAGTTGTAAATGTAAGTCTGCTATTAAATCTAAAAACTTTTATAAAATGGCAGTGGCGTATCCAGGAGGATGCAGTTAAAAGATGCATTTTCTTGTAAAAAAAATGCCTGCCTTTTCTTTAAGGGATACGTTTTTTTTACAAAAAAATTACTCTAAAGCCCCCACGTGAAATAGACTGTTTTTGAAAGCTTTAAAAAACTTTTTTAAAGGAGACGGATTTGACAGAATACTAAATGGGTATACATTTTGACGCCCTTAATCCGTGCAATTAACATTGTATAACCACTGTTATGTGGTAAAGATTGGTCTTTCTATTTTATTTAAATTTGTATCTTTAGGAGTCAGACTTATGAATCGTGTTCATCTTTTTATGGATATAGAAGGTTTTTTTACCCTACAAAATATTTTTTGGGGCAGGTATTAGTTCGGCTAAATGTTAGTAACCTTAGACAGAACCGATTAAAAAAATGCATTACAAAATATTAAATACATATTAGCTCTTGGCGAGAAAAATAATTTGTTGTTTTTTTTATTAAATGACGCATATATGCGCCATGAAAAATATAAAATAAAAAACTAGAATACAAAATTTACACTTGCTACAGTCCTAAATATGTAAAATCTTTTTACGAAATAACTGCTATTAAATTTTTATGGTTTGCGGATATTAAGAAGCCTTTGAAGCTATTTAATTTTTGTAAACAAATTTAAAAATCAAAAAAATCACAAAAATAGTAAAAACAAAAAGATACTTGCAAAAAATGTTTTTTAAACACTTTTTTGTGAAAACGCAAAAATACGTCATTTTCTCGCCAAGGGTTATGTAATTTCGTAATTTTAAAAATCTATTGCACTAAAAATATTTAAGTGCTTTATGCCACTTATAAAAAGATTTATATAAAAAAAACGTAAAATTTTTTAGTTTGGCTAAGTTAACATAAATAAAAAAATAATTGTTAATTCATGTGCAGTTATAAATGAGAATTTAATGTATTGCTCAATTTATGACTATAAAGATGCAATCCCATTTTTTTTGTAGTTTAGGGCCAGGATATTTTTGTTAATCGCGAAAAAATTGTGTATTTAGAAAAATTCATGGTTTTAGTTTTTTGCTCTAGTTGTTTCACAAATGCCTAAAAAACACAGAAATTACTATTACATGATTAGCCTAGGGGTAGGGATATTTTGCAGCATAATGCAAAATTTATTTTGCAGTCTGAAAAAAAATAGAATTCATTGTATAATATCTATTTAAATTTTTCTTCGGTTGGAATAATAAAATAGTGTATGTTTTATGACTGTTTTTTCGCTGATTTTGAGAGATGATGCCATTTTTAAGGGATAGAAAAGTAATATTAGGAACTGAAAAATTTTGCAGTGGTGCAAAATCACTGAAAACTGCGCTTATATCAAAAAATAAAATTTGTAAAATGTACAACTATGAAAATATAGAGTTTTTAATTTCTTTATTTATCAAAAAAATCCTAGCCCTAGATTAGGCCTTAGATAAATAAAAAGTTTGTAATAATTAGCGCAAACCAGTATCTTGATGGAAAAAATGCAATCATGTAATCTTTTATTTAGTAAAACGGTATTTGATGTTAAAAAATAAGCCTGTAGAATATTGAAACTTTGTAATAAGCAAGATAAAAGTGATAAAAAGTATTTCAAAAAAATTACAACATTTTTGTTATAGTAATGCAATTGTGCATTTAGTGCTAAAAAATAAAAATTACGAGACATGCTATATAATGGACCAAAAAAACAGTCTTTAAACTCAACAAAGCGTTCTTTTATATAAAAATATATTTAGATTACCTCATAACAAACGTAAAAATACTATTAATATTAAACGTTGTCTTATTGTCTATGCAAAAAACCAACAAATGATACAAAATTATAATGAATTGTCATTTCTTATTTTAATAAATGGTATAAGCATTACGGATTTAAATCAGATAGACAACAATATTAAAAAAAAAACAACAAAAAAGACTGCAAGATTCGAAAAAAAAATCTCAGTAGAGTTATCAATCTCTATATCTACGAATACAATTCTAAATGTTTTTTTACAACAAAAAAAAAACCCGTTTGTGCAATGGGGGTGTTCGCTAACATTTCGTTCTAAAGTATACCTAAAAAAATAAAGAGTTGACATAAATAAGATTCAATTTAGTTTTTGTTTTGTCTATCTAAAGAACTCTTTAAAAAATTTTGCATAACAACAAAACAACAAAAAACATGATCATGCAACTTAACACAACCATAAAAAATACAAAAATTGCGCAATAAACTGTATAAAAAAAAATATTTTGGCAGTGCTGTGTAGAGAATGCAGGAAGCTTTTTATATGATAGTATAATAGTAACATAAAGACTATTTATTATGTATTTATATTAAAACTTACAAACTTCTTTTGTATTTTTGTCATTGTTCGTAGACGTTTATTTTTTTTTATACTGGGGACGACATTTTTAACAGACAATTTACGGATACTTGCGTATTTTTATTTTATATACATATGATATCATGTGTAAATTTTTTTTTAGCTTGTCAAAGTTTCTTTTTATTTTTTTCTTTTATGTTCTATATGTATACATCGTTTTCGGGTACATTTATGTAGCATAAAACTATAATGTTATTCAACTAACAATTCACTATGAATACAATAATATTACCTAGTACTTTATACCTTCGGTATATACTAATTGGCGTATTAGATGCTTAGTATCATGAATTTGTATCGTAAAGTCAATTCAGTTAACAATTTGAATATAAAAAAGTATATAAAGTGCAAAAACAAGTTTATATTCCTGTTTTATTGTAAATTTCTGCATCACTACATCTAACTTGTAGAAATGTTAATTTGACAATTTTTATGTATTATATTGTATATTTATTTATATAAGCCGGTAGCGTAGCCAAGGTGCGGAGGTTGTACTGTAAACTTCAAACGGATGATCGGCTAAATAGAAAGGGAGGGTCTTTTTTTTGCATTGGTTTTAATGATTTCTAAAACCCAAAAAAGAAATTTTAAAATTATTTTCTTTCAAAAAATTATAATATATGTCTGTAGAAAATTATGTTTTGATGACCATTTCTTGCAACAAACTGACCATATATTAGCATAAAACTTCCTGGATACGCAGCTGATATGAGAACAGGTGTATTTTTACCTTTTTTTTGGATGTTGCAGGGGAATCTACAATTTCTTATAAAAACCATATTTAAAATATACTGATGCATTGTGATCGTATTCCCACTAGAGTTTTTTTAAGTAAACATTCTTTTTTATCTGACCATGCAAAAGTTATATCTTGCATATTATAAATCAATACTTTGATGGCAATATAAAAAAACAACTTTATTTCTCGCACATCAAACGATTATATTTCGAGCTTTCTATAGTACACAACTAATTCTGTCATGCATGCTACTGCTTTTTCTGCCCGGAGAACAAATGCCGTAAACTTTTTTTTTCTTACCTGCTACATGCTAATTACAGATTTCTTCTTTAAATCTGAACCAACAACCGTATAAAAAACCAAAACAAAAACACATTTTTTACAAAATTTCAAGTCTACAAAGCTGCTTATTACTAGTCCATATTACATGTTGAAAGACGCGGTCTAAAGCTCAATGTAAGAGTTGCCCTCATAAAACATATATCAAACATATGTATCCCCAATGACGGATTCTTTTGTACCTTTTTTAGATTTGTGTCAGCGCTGAAATAACTGATATTACTTTTTGGCCTCATGTACGTCAGAAGTATTTATTGTTTGCAACTAGGATTGCCATTCCCCGAGGCGGGTTTTTAACAAGTAACAATTTTTGCTATTTTTAATTTCCCGGGTCTCGAGGGGCAGCCCCGGGTGCCCAATTAATTTACAAATACAAAAAAAAAACGCTTCTTCGCCCAATGGCCACTAGCTTTTTTTAAGTATAATTAAGTGTGTACTCGTTAACGAACGTCAAGCAAGAAGCGAGATCTCATTCGAATAAATATAATTGCTTTCAAAGGAGTTTTTACATAAGAATAAAAAAATACTAGGAAACTTCATTGTAACGGTTAAACTTGCTTACAAGTAACATTATGTACAAATATACTAACAGAAAGTATACTTATATACAAAAAAAAGCTTTGTTAGTGTAAAAACATATTTTTTTGTATATAAAAGGGACGGTGGTAGTTTGATTTGTCATACTTGCTAAAACCTCATTTTATCTGTTACTTTACAGATAATATGCAAAAATTGCATTTGTGATATGTTTAAAATAAGCGTCTATATGTCTTTGATAACATTGGTAACTATTAAAAATGCGCTGATCATGCCACAATAATAATAATGTTTTTTTTTATTTACCCGAGCGGCCAATAAATTTTGTTTAGTAAATTTTTTAATCAAATATATTATTCATAAATTTTGTATTTATAAAAAAGTGACCTGTTGTATTTTGGCAACAAATACAGCATTACTATAAAACTTATAAATTTAAAGGTATTTTATATAAAAAAACACGTAAAAATACACAAAGGCTTCAACTAGCTCACCAAAGCTAAAGCGTACATGGTTATCCGGGTTAATATGTTATGAATTTTATCTATAACTGTTTTTTAATATGATTTCTATCTTTCGCACTGTCAGTACGTATTTTTTACCCGTAAGACCCCGGGGCCCGCCTTTTTTACCCAAGGTACAAAAACACGCTTTTTCTAAAATACCCACGCTCGGGTACCTAGAGGCTTAGGGAATGGCAACCCTAGTTGCAACACGTAATACACTAGTATTTTTCATAAGTAATTTTTAAATCATTTTTGTAAACTAAATCAGGCTTCAACATTTGAGATCCTATATAAACCTGTTTTATTTAAATAAAGCCCTTAAGATCGTATGGCAAATACTAATCCAGTGTTAAAAAAATACAACGAAGACAAATTTTTACGAAAAACACAGTATTTTAGAATCTCCCTATAAAATCTTCTACTCAAAGCAATAAGGCAATGAAGCACGTTATAGGCAGTGGTTGGAAAGTAGGGGGGTTACCCTTTAAAAAGCAAAAGATTGACTTTAACATTAGGGGGACATATTTTTTCTGTAACATTTGAGGGTCATAGCCCCCCTGAAAAAATCGAAAATTTTATGCCCCCCTCTGGAAAAAAATTTAGATCCAACTACTGTATAATGGGTGTTATCGCAATATGGATTATAAGCAAAGCAAATAATACATGTCGATGCACTCAATGGTAATTTTTAGTTTGTCTTTAACACAGTGCGTGTTACAACTATTAAGACCAAACAGTAAATCTGGCCATTCAACACATAAATTTGTTTTTTTTTATCATATGTTCTAATAGTTGTACATAAATCGTAAAATGTAAGCTTCATACCGTGGTACAATGCAGTGATTAACGACATGGAATCAAGATTTAACGTTTCCGATGCAAGAATATGCCTAGAGCCGTACTTGAATTTTGTATAGTACAAAGCTGTATTGCCGCATCAAACGAAATAGTAGATGGTCATTTTTATTGCTGACAAAAACACGAATATCTTCGTTTTTCCATGCATGATAATCTTTTGTATTCTTTTATACGACGTAAACGCATGTTCGTTACCGGTTAAAAGTCGTGTTTGTGAAGCTGGGTTGCGTGTAAAGATGCAGGTTATTGTTAATGAAAAGAATATTGGCTGCGTCACGATTAGAAAAAAATCTTGATGCTTTTGTGACTTACTTAGAAACCCTCATTGTATAAATCTAGGTGTAAACGGCTTGCGAGCGTCACCACATACCTTTTATCAGTATATAAACTATTAAAATGCTTTTCTCGTGCAACAAGTGTGTGCAACGTACTATCAACTTGCATTATAAGCCAGCTGTTGTATTCATATAAGGTTGCTGTTGCTTTTTAGTATTGATATAAAATGATGATATAGTTGGTTGTTGCTCGCTGACAATTTATATTTCGTAGTATAGAAAATAGCTTTAAGATGCAAAAAAACAGCTTCCGGACAATCAGTAACCAAAAAAGAACCAATATAAAAACAAATATAATAGCTTTGTAATTTTAGGCATGTAAAAACACTTTTAGAGCCTCACTTTACCCATAAGATCTTACGATCAGGAAAAGAATTAATTTAGAACTGAGCACTAAATATTGTATACAATTTAAGAGTTGGGACGGTGTTTTAGTAACTAATTTTTCTTAAACCTTAAAAACCACTAGAGCTGTGCTTAATAGGTTTCTGTGTGTGCGCAATAGCCAAATATGCAAATAATATGGTTTCTGGTGCTGGCGAGACAAGTACCCGTGCTGACTGTGCAAGCAATTTTTAAGAAGTAAAAGTTTATTGTACAGAATAATTAACTATGCTGTGTGCTACAAAATGAGTTGCAGCAACACCTTCTTAGTTTTTTGCTATAACCGCACACTTTTGTTTGCATATTCTTGTGCAATTTTTGGCAGTGTAAGACATTGAAAGATATTTGAATGCTACTGAGATGGATTTTAGAATGTATGAAGGTTTAATCTCGTAAATCAAAACTGTATGAGCACGCATTTTTTAACATGCATGTCTAGGTTTAGTTGCAATTTTTTTTTGCTATCATTTGCTTATCATTTAAATTTATTTGCGGTTTGTTTTTGCATTGCAGAAATGTAAAACGTTAAATTATTTATGAAATGGCTAGAAGGCTAGGTCAAGAAATTGCTCATACACACCTTGATAACTGATAACATTAGAATGACACAGAAAAATACTCTGACCAAGGATTTGGCCAGGGGATGCTATGGGTGCTGCAGCAGCCCCCTCCCCATTTTTTTCTTGGTTTATATCTAAGCCGTATAAAAGTCGGAGAGGTGCGTTCTCTGGAAATATAGACTAGTAGAAAAATAAATATATAATTTTTAACACAATAAAAAATATTTTTTTTACCAAATTAGTTTTTTGTATAAACAAAATTACAAATTTCAGCACCCTTTTTATAAAATACTGGCTACGCACGTGACTCTGACATATTGATTTTTTTAAAACAGTATATTTTAAATGTTTGCGGTAATCCTGAAGTTCCGGTGAATTTTGGACATTAAGGTATATGTAAAAGAAAAATTTAAAAAATAAAAATATTTTTATTAAAGAGGAATATATATATAGCAATATAACATATAGAAAACACGATAAAAAAATAAGGCTGAATTAAGAGTGACACGTGTTCTATAGGACCTGACCCGACCTAAGAACTTAGGTAAAATGCCCGGCTCGACTCTAACCGACTGCAAGCGTGTTACTTTGTGACAATCCTGATTTTGGTTCACTTAATTATCCCACGCTTGAATGCGTAGTTTTTAAAAAAAAACACGGCAACCTATAAGTTGCAGAAACGAAACAAGTTACTTGACGCATGTTCAGCTTTTAGTTTCTGTTTGTTAAGCTATTTTTACCGCGTATAAAATTTTTTTATGTTGCGACAATAGATTTACAATGACTTCAAACAAGCAGAAGTCACGGGTTCGAAATTTTTGAACCTATTTAGGGCAGTTCATAATACCTAGACGTAATATTTACAAAATTTACTTGTCGCCATGTTATCTGCGTATTTATAATATTTTTCGTAGTTTTATTAAATCGTAGCTTTGCAACGGTGTTTACCTTGACAAAAGCAGGTTTTTGTAAATATACGCTTTTCTGTTTCACTGTTTTAAAATAAGTCGGTTTTTAGGAAGACGGCTTACACTTCATATAGAATTATTCATTTACATTATATATTGTGTTTTTTTGTGATTTTTTTTTGATAACAAAAATTTTATTGTTTTCTTAGATATTGCAACGATACGATTTTTTCTTGAAAAAACGTTTTTGTTGGAAAAATAATTTTGTAAAATTAAATTTCTGTTACATTTGTAAAAAAAACAATTACGCAATGATTTTGTGCGCAAAAAAAAAAGGCAAAAACACACTGTAGAATTTTTGTCATTACAAACGTATATTTTTTATATTTTCGACCTGATATCGACCCGACCCTGCCCCGATCCAAAACATTAAAAAAAGGTAAACCCCGTTTAGGTCACACGTGACGAGTTATTTTTTAGCCTTTTTATGTTTATTAAAATATTTGGCTACTTGTAAAGCTGTTTTGCCCAACTTGTTAGTAACAGCAACATCAAACAAGGTGTGATAGCAGCTCATTTTACGTTAGTTGTCACCTCACGGCTTCAATATGCAAGTTGGAATGCACGCACAACGCTCAAAGCGTCGTATGTGGGCTCTTGGCAGCAGCAATACACTGTTTTTATTTGTAAAACACAATCTATCGTAAAACCTTGCTTTTCATAGTCAATATATGCCTTGTTGAATGCGTCAACAATTTAGTATCTTGCTAGACAAGATGCAAGATAACATAATTATAAGTGTGCTCATTCCTGCATCTTACAAAAAACATTTATCACTGAAAAGTGCCATCCATGACCATTGCACGACCCATCCATCTTTCACCATTACTTTTGCAGCCATTCGTGTATTTTTTGGCGCTCTCTCTGCCATCTCTTGTAAAAAAAATCTCCAAACAACATCCTCCCTCTGTGGTACTTCTGCGACTGCCACAAATAAATGCGTCAATCTGTACCCGAATTTTTTTTTTAGCTGTTTATGGTGCTGCGGAAAGCTTTTTTTTCTACATTTTGCTATTATTTCAAGAATCGATCATGGTTTTTGATACATGAAATTAGTATATCATATCACTTTAGCGTAGGTTTTATAGTATCAATGCACAAAAAACACTTTGATAATTTACAGCAATGCGTTTTTTTAATGTTGGCATTGTGCTCCAGCTGATGCGCAAAAAGTTAATCGTAATGCAGATACATCTTCGTGCATTTTCTGCAGAAAAGACACCGACTTTTGGCGTGTTTTACGCTTGTTAAACTACGATGGTTTAAATGTTGCGTTTATAGCTAATGTCATATAAACATCGGCTAATGAACCGTTAACATGCATTATATTCTTTTTGGCTTGATCATCACTGAGTATCACATCAAAGTGTTCCAGACCCATTAAAGAAAAAAAAAGACGAAAATTCAGTGCATTATACAATACTTTACCCGTTTGATCATGGGTTTTAGCGTACACAGGATATACCGGTGTGTGTTTATGTGTTTCGCGCACAATCTGCACAACTTGCAATATTTTATGTTATTGCATATGTTGCTTAAATATCATCTAAATTTTTTACTTTACCTACATTAATTCCAATGCGTCAGATCTTTTGTAGTGGTATTACAGGAATTCAATGCGCTACGACTGGTGTACTTTTTTTTTAGTATGCAATGCTCTGAAAATGGTTATGCATTATACTTGTTTACAAATGTGTATATTACAGCGATACAAGGCTTTTCTAGTCGAATTAAATAATATAATAGTCTCCTAGATGCATTCTCGTCTAATAACGCCGTGACAGATACATCAAATAGAATACTCAACAACAAATACATTCTTATTTTTGTTCGCAAGGATGCTTCTCTTGCCGTAAGTTTTGGTTTTCATTTTTCTTATTAATACATTTGGTTTTATAAAAAAGTTTCATTTTGCTTACATGCATTAAAAGGTGTATGCAGCCATCAAAACTTACAAAGAAATATGTCAACTTAGTCGTAAACTAAAAAAAAATACAACACGCCAATTTTTTTTTTTTGATACCCTGCGTATACACTGACTTGGTTTTTTCCCATACTTAAAAGTACTTTTTTACAAAGTTTAAAACTTGCAATTACATTTCAACTACTAAAACTCTTAGCATGCCGCTTCTAGCTGCAATTTGTGTATCTGTATTGTAAAAAAAAAAACGGAAGTTGTAATAAATCCGTATAACCTCATAATAATGCAATTCAAAGTCAAGGGATGTATATACAACTACAAATATGTATCTTGTTAAAAAATCAAAATGAGCTAAGTATAAAAAGTAGGTATGTCTTTACCAGCAAACTAAAAATTGTATGAAGGTATCAGACTTGTCGTTGCCATGTAGCATTAGAGGGAGAATACATTTGGTAAAAAGCAAAACTGGCACTAATATGTCGCAAAAAGTTGTTACTGCATAACTTGAGTCAATGTATACAGAGTTGCTTTTTTTGCGCTTTAAAATGTAAATTTTCACTTGCTTATAATCTAATGAAAACAAAGATCACTTATTATAATCTCTATATAAAGATGTTTTGTAACAGTATATATGGCAAATTAGTGTTTAAAATCCTTTTTGTACATTTATAAATAAAAACCAAGAGTAACTCGCAGATTGGATAATTACCACTAATTTTTAGATTGCTACTTTTTATTGGTTTGCTTATATGGTCTAAAAATAGTAGTTTACTGATATGACTATATTTTTTACACATTGTGAGCGTAGTCGCAGCATCAAATCAGAAAATGAGGAACATTTACATAGTTGCCTAGGATTTATAACCGAGCTTCTAAACTATGCTTTTAATTGGTAACTATTTAATTAGGGCTAGGCCCGGACCCAAAATTTTTTCCTGGTTTGCGGCCCGGACATCCGGCCCGGTAGGACTCAGGCTACATTAATTTAACTGTAAAATATGCAAATTCGTTTTACAAACGTATATATATTTTTGTATATTGTATGGATGTTAATATGATACACTACAGCCAGGAAAATTTTTTACAAGCGGTTATAGACGTTTTTTGCATAATTTTTTGTACATAAAAGTGCTTCGCTAACCCGGACCCGGACTAAAAAACGCAAAAATTGTGCCGGAATCCGGGTCCGGCCCAGCCCTTTTTTTCATGGACTCCTGTTTGACTTCAATAATATACATAAACATGCTTACTACCGCTGCCTGTAATAAGTACAAGCTTATTGCAAAAGTGTTTTAGATAGTAGGAAAGTTAAAAAACAAAACATATTATTTATAATAGGATTTGATGATACAATAAAAACCTTGTTACAAGTAGATCATACATAGATACGTTGATAAATGTAACAAAGAGTACAAACAATACTGGTTTTTTAGATCAAGATGCAGGATACACAGTTTTAGACCGAACTAATATATGTGACACTAATATGTATGTAATTTTATTAATTAAATACTTCACTACAAAAAAAAAAACTTGTAAATAAAAACTCCTTACAAAAGCATAATATAAAATAATTGTAGTAAAAAATAATGTGGAATTATGCTAATCAAAAAGTAATATACCATGAGAAAACTTTTTTTAGGGTCGATCACAGCTTCGAATTGGTAAAAGTAGTTTTTTTTTTGTTTTCCGATGTTAAAAAAAGAGTTCAAAACAGTAAGTGTTCACAGTGCTGATATAATAAGGGTAAACATGTATTAATTAGTGTCAGAAGTTAATGTTATAATATTTGTCCCAGATTTACAAATTAAATACGCACATCTCAAACCTAACAGGGTCATGGCAAAAATACACAAGATAAATGGAACAAGCATTCCTAATATCGATCTGTGTAGAAAAACTTACGCTGGGCAAGTAAGCGCTGCCACATTTACTTTAGTTTATTACCTCGTATATATTTAAATCCGCTTTCTTCATAATAACCCCTTTAAAAAGTACATTTAAATACATTTGTATGATAGATTCTGCACATCGCACAACAATGACAAAATTTTCAGTTCCTATTTATACCAAATATGCATTTTTTTTGCATGAAACTTTACAGAAAAACAAACGGGTGTGATAATTATACGTGAAGGTTTTAAATACATAGGAATACTAAATCCGCAAACTAATGTACAGCAAACCAAAACATTAAAAGATGTTTATTTAATAATTGCAAATTTTGCCTTTTTCCGTTTTGACATTTATTAAAATGCTTATTATGTCTGTTTTTTTGGTTCGCCTTAATAATTATGATTGAGAAAAAAAACCACATAAGATTTAACCGCACAAAAAAAGTAAGAACATCAAGCAAAAAGCCCACGTGAAATACTTTGAACTAAACTTAGTATTATTATTTTTTTGATTTTTGTTTTATTTTTTCATTGTTCATTTTTACATTTGCTTATTAAAAAATCTGTCTAGTTTAGCACATTCTGGTTGTTTTTAACCTACATTTTTTTAGTATTTGTAGTCTTATTCTAAACTATCGATTCAAATATCCTATGTTGAAGCAATTTAATTACTGATATACAGTAAATACTGTAAGAGTGAAATGTTTTGATAGCAATATCAATCTTTTGAAACGGTAAAAACTATAGTTTGCCGAATAAAAAAGAATAAAAACTCAATGCGAAAAATGTGCATGCCTTTTCACTTTAACTGTGTCATTTAATGTACTTTTAAACGTGCTTTTGCATTTTTGAGACGGTTAAAAACAATATTTTATGGAATTTCTACTACTGGAACTAAAATGTTTTTTTACAATTTCCAAACAAAAAAAAAACAAAAAAATGTTGTTTTTGTTTTAACTTGCTTGTCATCCCTAGGGAATTTCCCACATACCATTTCTATGCAGCTACGACATTTCCCAACCCCATAAAAAACATTTTAACCCTAGAAAAACCTTTTCGCATAAAAGAAAAAGTTTTCTACAAAAAAAAAAGATATTTGTCGAACTAAATAAAACAATTTCTAAAATAAAATAAACAATTTCCAAAGCAAATGACACGCTTTTTTATGATGAAAATGCCAAAGACACAAGAGCCTTATAAAAAAAAAGCCAAATTGTCAATGTAGAAGAAAAAGCAAAGTAGCCGCAAAAACAACAGGTAAAAATGAAAAAAATACAACAATTAAAATTTTAGTATAAGTATAAAATCATAGTAAGAAGTCAAAATAAATTATTTCAACATATTATGGTACGAGATGTTTTTCATTTGAAAAATCGTTAAGGTATACCCTCGTATTAAACTGTTTAACCTTGTCTTAGTCCGGGTTCTTTACTTTTTAGTTGCTTTTAAAACCCTTTTATTTACAAGCTGAAAATAGAGCCACCGATATAAAACCAGGAAAACCTAACGACAAAAAAAATTTTAGTAAGACAATCGAACAAATAATACATTGTAAGATATCTTTTATATGTATACCAAATATATCTTGTGTTATTTTAACATAATATGGTAAATAAATGGTACGCGCTGTGCCTGATACCCGAGCTGTGCCTGATACCCGAGCAGTGCCTGATACCACCGAGATATAACGTAGTAACGCAGAAACAAAAAATTATGCATAATTTGTAGAAACTGTGTTAATCTAGTATTTTACTAGTAATATTTTGTTATTGGGAAAATGATGACATTTTTCAATTTTTACTTTTTTA
>JAQFYM010005254.1:0-13664 GCA_034694785.1 Agrenia bidenticulata
TTCAAAAGTTGTTATTTTTTAAAAACCTTCCATTTGTCGTAACCTTATGGAGACAAGAAGAGTCCATTAATCTTGATTAAAATCTAATCTAATATGTTTGTCCAATTCCAAGGAAACTTCTTCGTTGGGGATACATCAAAATTGTTCGTTGTGGGGAAATGAGGGGAACAACTTTTACAGAAGCGGTTGAGTGTTCAGCATTTAGACCCAAGATTGTATTTTTATAGCTTTTCGAAAAACGAAGCCAGCTTCGAAGCCAATACAGTCAGATAGAAAATAGATGCTGGCCAATTAGCATGCATAGAAGATAAGATCATATTTGGTGGGATTTCCGTGGATAACTTTTAGCCAGAACTTACCAATTGGAGATCAGAATATGACAGGAACCCGAGAAGTCATCGTATGTATGAAAATTAATGATACTTAATAACATGGTGGTGTGACAATATTAAACGGAAGTAAAAAAAATTCAGGTTCACCAACTTCGTCAAATTGTAGTTTACACATTCTACCTCGGTATGTTTCAATGCCTTTGCTTCAAATATGATCTTTCACCGGTATGGTCGGCAATAACTTTGCTCACCCTTCTTGCTCTGTCCATTTACGAAGACAGTCTTCTAATAGACCAAGTCAACATGCCAGAACCCGTAATGGTTGTAAGTACATCATAAGTTAGTTACTCCTTACTTCCAAAATCCAGCCTTGTCCATAAATACTTTTTTTTATATCAACAGGTCCGAATCTGGGCTTGTAATTTCCCTTTCATAATCGCCAACCTGATCCTCAACATTTTAGACCGCAGCTTTTTAATGACAGTGGAACAAAGTCCTGGATCCAAAATACCCGGTCAACCATTAAGAATGATGGTAACAATTTGGCCGAAATCGGGAGTTGTCATTATTGACGAGTTCTTCCTTATATGCGGCTACTACCTCTACTACTTTAGTGCCGTGGCAATGTTCCGGTCATTGATAAACCAGTTCAGATTTGTCCGGAAACTGATGGAGCTGAACACGGTCTGGTCACCAAATGTGGGGAGCATCGATACATCTCCTATGGTATTCATGGGTCAGGGCCGTTGAAAGTTCTCATCAGTTATTTGTAAATACTTGTCCATCAGTATAGAATAAATCTCATGAATGAACCCAAACATGATAAGTCGCAGTCAACAGTTGTCCCTTTGTTTTCGTTTTCGTTACCTGGGAAAATATCGGTGTTCATACTTTCATCTCGCATTTGTTAAATGATATTCAAAATTGTGAAAATGAAACTGAACTACCTTCTACCTGCAATACGATATGAGTACTACTTTAAGGTACACTTCCGGACCTTCATTCAGCCAAGATGGTAGCACCACCCCATGTTCATAAACGGGCTGTCGTAAGTTATACATGTATCTTCTGAATTCCGACCTATTTTGCATGATATAACAATGCAAATGATGGAAGAAGAAATATCAAATCAAATCTCTAACGAATGCAATCAAGCAAGCAAACATTTTCCAAATCTCCAAATCATTAAAAAAACTTTTCATCTTCAGGTGGAAGAAATTGCGATTCTACTCATCTACGCCACAATGTACGCTCTCATCGACATGATGATGATATACTTAGGACTGAAGGTCCTGAGTTGCTTCTTTTTCGTCATCATTCTTGGGTACAGTGTCTGCCATGATATTTTCGACATGCCTGAAGTTTTTACGATTCCGATTCAACGGGTAATGATATGTGACAAATCGTGACCGCGATATTTCTACCCCTCAATGAGTTTTTCTTATTCTCTGTTTAAGCAAACAATTTATTCTACCGATTAAAATATTCCAGTCCCGTAACAAAGCGATCAAATGGAGCCTTGTAGTAATATTCTTGATGCTCTGTGCAACTGCGGTATATTCCTCAGAATTTCAACTTGACCAAATCGAAATGAAATTGTCTGAGAGACCATTGGAGCTGACTGATGACGATGAGTATGCCCCAATGACCATTCCTCGAATTGTTTATGGAGGATTCTCTGATCCCGAACCAGAGAAGGAATTCAATCCAGATTTCTCTAAGACAAAAATCTTTGTTCATTTTATTGTCGATTTTGCAAAAATGACACTTTTTCGACTCCTCATCTCCGAGGCGGAATTAGCCGTGTTGCTCATGCTCCAGTTTTATCATAATCTCATATAAGTTTTCCGCTTCATTCTTTTAAGCTATTCATAGTCTGAATAAAAAATTGCATGCCCAAATATCTTTGACACGTAAATTTTATTTAAGCCCTACCCTACGTCTGTGAACGTGAACCGTATTAATTGTTTTCGCATTGTTGCCACAACAATCCAAATATATCCTACACCTTTACCAACTGTCATTCCTCTTCAAGGAACGTAAAAATAAAAACTACACGAGACCCCAGTTTTTTTACGTTCCTTGATTCCTCTTGGCTTTGATAACAAAATTTCAATCTGTCGTATATCAATTCGAGTTTTGGCTTCGGAAATTAAATACGTATGTACTAACTATATGACTTCTCGAAATTCTGCACTCAATTGGATTATACAAACTTTCCATGCCTCAATCTAAGTCTGAGGAACTCGCCATTCCTCCTAAACTGCGGCAGGAGATGCCCATGGGACGTTTGGAATGCATTGTAAGACTCTGATCTTGTAACACTTGAACTAATTAGTTACTTTATTAAAATACTGAATGGGAAGCTATGAAAATATTCAGGGCTATGAAATCGGGATTCTATTGAGCTTCGCATGGTTTGCTCTGATTGCTGAAATAATCTACGCCCTCATCACCTCGACTGGTCTTACGATCGGCAGTAATGCTTTTGTATTTTTAATCTATCTCGGGACCTCAATCTGCTCAGTGATTTACGATTATAAAACAATATCTGGTCCAGAATTTCCATCTTCTGCGGCCCAAATCGTAAACATTAAATTTTTTATCTTACTAATAAAGATTACATAAATAAAATGTTTCAAATTCTAAACTTTTTACTACTTCCTGGATAGATCCGGTCAGTTCTGGATATGTCAATCTTCCTACTTTTTTCTGATTTCATTGTCACCAGTAATTTTATAAGCACCGACGAAGCGTTGGATATCGCTAACAAGTTCATCAAGTCTTTGGGATCAGTTTTAAGCCTCAATATCTTCTTGTCTGGACTATTCTTCGCTAACATGGCATTTATAGCCTGCTTCCGAGCTATAATAAACACCATGATGTTCATCTACATTGGATATGTTGAATTCTGCAATTACTTACGACCCACTCTTGCACCACCAGATTCAAGCTGTCCGCATTGATCAAAATTTGTAAACCCAATTTTTAAACGTATGTGCAATGATCTAATTAAATATTCAATTTTCTACAGCTAAAATAAACCAAATCGATCAAAGTAAAACCAACATAGTTTATTATTTTGTTACTTTGAAAAATCTGTGACATAGTTACTTGCGTTTCATTTCGTTTAAGTAACTTGCATGTAGGTAAAGAGATTCGAATTAGAATTCGACAAAGTATTTGTCTAAAGAGTCATCACCTGGTTTTTGCCTCGACTCCTCCTTGGCAATTTCCGAGTCAAAGGGTTGGAAATGACGAGAGTCTCCGGAATGAGTCACTTCCGGCTTCCATGGGGCAAGTTCCTGTATTAATTTTTAATCAAGCGTTGAATTAAACTAACTGACTATGAAATTAAAATTCGTTGCGAAAACTAATGGGGATGAGATGGCTAACCTTCCGTTGAAAAATCGCATTCCAATCCGTGTTCTGAAACCACTTGTGGTTCTTTATGTCATGTACACCGTTCTTTAAGTTTCCGTATCTTCTACTAAGGTCAACCTTTAAAGCAATCTCATTCATATAAAATTTTCCTGTAGACCTTGAACAGTTATTCTAACCAGAAATAGAATCTTAATATGTACCTGTAACATATTCTTTACAAGATCTTTCAATTCATCGGCAAAAAAGGATGGAAACTTCACTTTTCCAGCGACAATCTTCTCATAAATCTGGATAGGCTGGTCAGCATAAAAGGGAGATCGACCCGAGGCCATTTCATAAATCAATACACCCGTAGCCCACCAATCTACAGCAGCTCCGTAACCTTTGGCCATGATTATTTCTGGGGCTAAGTACTCTGGAGTGCCACAAAGCGTCCAGGTCCGACCTTTCACACGTTTGGCAAATCCGAAATCTGTTATCTTGATTGCAAAATTGTTCCAATACGAACCAATATAGTTTAAAAATGTGTAGACTCTGAAGACTCTGACGTTTATTTTGGGATACTATTTGCGCAAGTACCTTGAGAAAGCCTTGGTTATCGATAAGTATATTCTCAGGTTTCAAATCACGGAACAAAATCTCAAGATTGTGGAGATACTCGAAGGACATTACTACCTGAGCGGCATAGAATCTGGCTAACGGTTCACTTTGAATACAAATTGATTACAAAGTTAACTTGACTTTTTAAGTTTAAAATGAAATTTACAAAACTAGAATTGTTCATACCTAAACTTCCTCTGCTTTTGTAGGTGGTAAAACATCTCACCTCCGTTAATGAACTCCATGAGCATATACAAGTTTATTGAGTCCTGAAAGACAAAATTGATTAATTTGATAGCCCCGGTGTAAAAAATAAGGCAAAATTCGGACAGTTTCTATATTAGATAAAGGAGACAATTTCGTACCTTGAAAACGTACTTCAGACAAACCATAAATGGAAAGTTGATTGCTTGGAGAACTTTTTTCTCTGCTAAGGTGTGTTCTACCTGCTTCAATTTTACAACTTTTGCCTTAATGAGAACCTTCATGGCGTAGAAATCCTTGGTCATTTTATGTTCCACCAGTTTAACAAGTCCGAAAGAGCCCTCGCCGAGATTTTTGATAATTGTAAAGTCAGATACCTGAGAGTTACTCTGAGAAAAATAGCGAAGATAGGATCATTTCATTTTGCATTCGCCATTATATTTGAAACTTTTACAGAGTAGATTTTAATACTTACCTGAATTGGGGTTTTCCATCTTTCTTCAAACTCTACTTTTGATTTATGAAGATACTCGTCCAGTGTATCTGAAAATTCGTTGGTAAGATATAATTTCGAAATCGAACATTTTATGCATAAAAAATGTATGAAATAATGACCTACATTTTGAAAAATCCACAGCAGTTCCATGACCTCCTCCTCCACCTTTACTATTCCTAAGATCCGCTACACCGGTTGGAGGAACGCCGCCCCCCTCGGCTTGATGGTGATGGTGGTGGTGATGCTTCTCTTCCAGTATTGATTCTGTTTTAAAATAATTTAAATTTATATTTAAATTTCTCATCCTAATTTGAAACTTTATTTCTCAAGGACCTTCATAATCCAATAACTTTTTTTCATAACCCTTCCCGAATTTAGATTTGATAATCCGCCTTCCCCATACAGCCAAAGGCATTTCAGCCCGCTGACCTTTTGTAGTGTTTTTAAGTTCAAAAATTCTAAATTCTTCCAACCTCTTTGCTACCGAACCATTGACTCAAGGACCTATACGGAACTGCGGAACTTGAGAACTATAGATTGATAAACTCATAACTAATACAAAGCTAAGGACCACAAGATACAAAAGTCTCTTCTTATTAGTCCAAAGTAATAAACCCAACCGTGTACATTAAATATGAATACTATTAACAAACTGAACAGCTCTTTGCCCTACTCAAAAAGGCATTTGTACTCCAACTTGCAACAAGTTAATAATATTATTGTTAGCAGTATTACAATCAAAATAACTATTATGCTATTCTAAACACCCAAAAATGTAGAGAAATACCAATCGGAATAGTCTCAAATGGTTGTTGATGATGTGAACCAGAGAGGATCAACAACCAGCAGAAATTAAACCCTCACAAGCTTCATCGTCATAAACAGTACCAACCCAATCGATGAGATTCGACATAACCTTTATAGGTTAAGAATTATGAGTAACTGTCAGTGCTCTATTGTTTCTGTGGCGTTCAAAATCAGAGATAGATGAGTTGATATTATACAGAAATGATATTTGATACGAATAACTTTTATCTACCTACCTACATAGACATGCCCTACAAAGACTTTTAATAACTTGACTTAATTTTGGAACCTTCCAAATTCCAAAATAAGGATACCATATATCGTTATTTTTGACATAATAGTTCCAACACGGACAAAACCCTGCATAGACATTGCTCCTTGTTTGTGGGTGTTGCATATTTATAAAAAATTACATTTGCCCTGCACACACTTTATTTGGATGTTCATTCGAATGAAGTGAGTTGAGTATTGATCGTAATTCATAATCATAATGAAGAACACACATCCACATGCGATACGATGCGGATTCATTATCTAGCACATCCATACCAGATCTTGTTGTAAATAATATTATAGTGATCTTGAATGACTTAAATTGAATACAATGAAACCATATAGGACCAAATACATTCCATGTCAAGAACAAATAATGCATTCTGTTTACATTTGGGCACACATTCAATAAACTCAAGGCTGGGACTTCGCTTCGCTACTATCACACGATATAATAATACACGAATGACATCGACACGGTATAATGATTCTGTAAAGATGATCTGTAACTTTTGTAGTGATTACTGTAACACAATAGACCAGGACAGAAAGAATACCCATTATAATCGTAAAGGGACTTGGATAAAACTTACGAGGCATTCTGGAAAATTCTTCGAATTGATTGAAGAATGTCAACCAAATCGAAATGGGGGCTATTATCGAAATACTGTAGCTTAATTTCGATAGTCACCGGATAGTATAGTAACTGATATCCGATCTCCAATCCCAGCCAATTTTCAGAAAACCGAGAAGGGCTATGCTACAAATTAGGGTCGGGCTTGATGACGAACATGTCCGTGGTGATTGGAAGATGTTGGGGATACTTAGGCACTGGATTATTTATTATTTCCCCATCTTTATGCAACAAACCCGAATTTAGAGTTTAGAAAATGGCAATATTAATCAATCTTTGATCAGCGTGACCAGGTTTCCATGAAGACAATTATGTAGGGTAGCATGTCCTTAGATCAGAAACGGTAGCCAACAGACAGCAAATTGCGTTCTGTCTGATTTCTCTAAAATTTTCAACTTACACCTTCGTATTCTGTTTCTTACCGATTAGCCTTGTCTCCGACTTGAATCATGTTGACCAACATAAACGCTATGGTAAAGAAGAATCGCTAAGTCACGGTTGTATTAAGTTTCAAAATAAAATAGTAAAATATCAAATCCTATCCTTTCTAGTCTTACGAGCTCGCCGCAACGGCTGGAATCACCGGATTTTTGTTCCTGGTTCAGCTCATTACTGGACCAATGGTTACATGGCTCCTTTGGGTCTACTCCTTCGCAACCGTGGCCTTGGGTTATATTGACGATACTGTTGTCGGATGGAATCTCAGTACTGATGTCCAAATGGTAGAGACAATTTTCTTAAAATATTATTAAAATACAAATTCAAAGGTGTTTAAAAAATTTATGTAGCGCCGAGTTCTCATGAACATTGGCAGTTTTTTGGCATCCGGACTGATACTTTACATCGCTGCATTTTTTTTGATCCCGGATGTCAACTTTAGTCAGCTACTGTCAATCATATCTGGATTTCAGAGGCTTATGAAAATCTATACTTACATGGGACCGTTCCTCTTTGTATTCGTCTACACACTATTGCATTTTTGCGTGATCAACTTCCTCAGAGTATTCATGAATCTGGGCTACATGATCTATATAGTAGTTGACAGCCTTTTCCTAGCACCATGAGAGAAGTCATCAGTACTCAAACATAACTTGGACCATAAAGTCTCCGAATGCAGTCGGGAAGAATTTAGCAAATGATATAACAAATCCTTATGATATTGTATGTCAACATACAGATTTACAAAAATATTTTTGTTTCCCAGTAAACGACACTTACAATCGCATCTCACTGTTTGTACAAATGCTAATTCATTTTATGTTAAAAATAATTAAAATTCAAATATACACTTTAGATTAGCAACGATCAGATTAACCGATTTGAAACTTACTGGATCCAAGCAAAAAAATGTACCATTCAGTGGTAAGACCCAATAACAAATAACAACCGTGAAATCGATTCTAAATTTTCTTTAGCCAACACAAACCGTATCGATAAAAAACTGAAATTGATTTTCAGCGTCATGAAATTGTCACTATATTTAAGTTTACTGGACTGGTGTACTTTACCCAGTCGGTATTACAAGTTCTAATAATGCCATTTGGATATATGCCTTTCGTTGCTGTCCATGTAAGCGTTCTCTGCTGTTTCTTAGTCTTCGCACTACTGGCTGACCTCAGATTCTATCCTGAACCCTTAAGTTTTAACGTACAGACGGTGAGTTAGTTTTCAGAAATTTAAGAGTTTGGCTACTAATGTCAAACCTTTGAAATATATAGATTCGATTCCTCACAAACCTTACCATAACTTCCCTCATCTGGTGCGTATCCCTGGGAATATACAGTATCCTCGATATACCCTTCTTCGATGAGAAGGGTTCATCAAGGGAGACAACTGATCGAATCATAGAGAACTTGGGTTCCATCATTGGACTTAGTGTTTTGATGCTCTGTAGTTTAATGGCTACACTGACGCTTTTCTCTTTTCTTCGAACCGTAATCGCTAGTGTCCATTTCGTACTTATGAGTACTCGACAACTCCTTGCAAAATTTAGAGATGATTTATAAATCTTGACTTGATTGACCAATATGGTAGATTTACTATTAGATTTGGCTATGAATCGAGATATTTTGTCCGTGATTGTGATTTTCAATATAAATTAATGAATACAAGGCATCCCGTTGAGATTCCTCATCTTATTGAAAAATTATTTTCATTATGTGTTATGTGCAAATTCAGCAATTATTACCAGGTCGATCGATTGAATCAGCATGAAGTTTAGCTGAGTGTAAAATTATTAATTATAACCGACGTCGATAAGTTAGACATGGGGCATGTCCCACTCATCGAATACGTAGGACCACGGACCCCTCGTCGATGGATGAGTAATTAACTAATGGACATTATTATTTTAAACAATTCCAAAAATCATTGAAAGCTAAACTCGATGAGTATATTTCGGATATCAAACCTACCGCCACAGATCCGAAAGAGTTAACGCGGGAATTTCTGATTTTCAAAACTATATAAAGACGCACATATTGTTCAATATTCTTACTTAAAAATCCATAAAGGAATAATAATTTAATTTGCTCTCCTGCATTCCTTGCAAAGTTTGTCTTTACTTTAATTTTGCGCTTTTCGTGCCAAATCATGGTTTTCTCCTACATACATCCTAGTTCATACAGCAACAAAGCTTGGATGTGTGTTTACTAATTTCAGTCTTTCATTAGCGTGAAGAATTTAGTAATATTTACGGTGAGTAAAATGATTACTGAGATAGAATTTACGGTACCAAGTACGGTGACCGAAGTAGGGGATCAAGGACAAAGGAGTTCTAGCAAACTTGCTTCACCTAGAAATACAAAAACTAACACTTTATTGTACACACCATCACCATCTCAAACTGCTATACGAGGTGAAGGAGGTGGCAGCCCAAGTCAAACTCATTCCTCTGGACCGTCTTCAACTAAAGATGTCAGACAAGAAAAAGAAAAAAAATTGGACGAACCGGTAGCTACTACAGCAAGAATTCGTGGCCGTTCTCGTGGTAGTCGTGGGGGATCAAGAGGCCCTAGCATCCGGGGACGCGGAGAACCGAGAAGACGAAGAGCCCCAAGGAGTAAAGGCCCAGGTAGTGGACGAGGGGCTGGGGCAATGAATGCTCAAGATATGGATTATCGCGATGTGGATGAAGACTTCTTCACGGCCGGTCCTGCCAATTTTGTTGATGGAGATGTGCTGGACAAGCTTACTGTAAGTGTAACTAATATCAAAAATAAGGCGCGTTGTGATCTGAATATTCTGACTATTTAATTTAATAAGAAGAAATTGATTATACTTTTAATGTTCTTTGTATAGTCTCGGATTAATAATGGACTCAATCTCATCAACCAGTCTTTCATGAATCTCAGACAGGCAGAGCAGGAGCTGATGACAACGAAAGCCTTTTTAGAACAGATTCATGATTCTGCAGCAGGGGTGACGAGAAAAGTCCACCACATGGGACATCCATTTTTGCCTAATAATGAAGATTTTTTATCAAATGTATCAAGATTGTCGAGTCCAACCAGAGGAGAAGAAGATTCCCTGCAAGATGTCGAACTATTCATGCATGTATCTTCAACTGAAAGGGTCTTGTGTGAGCCTCATAACCGAAAATCGGATGAAAATTCGTTGCTAACAGACAAAGGCCCTGAAAATTTCCAAATGTCTATCGACCCCTTTGCTTTGCTAGCAGCTCAGGAAGGAATGCAGTTGCAACATCAAAAACAGCATGAAAATAACCAGCGGATTGGTAATAAAGACTCCCTTGCATTTAAAACTTCTGATAGTTCTGATTCTGAAATACTCTCGCGTGAACGGAAAGAACACATTAAAGAAATAAAGGTCGACAAAACTAGCAAGGAGGTTAGGCTAATGAGTCCAAGTCCAAGTCCCAATACTAATTTGTCGACACAAGGTGCAGTTTTTTCCCCTACTGGTGCTAGCAAAATAATTGAGGATGAAGAATTCCCGATGGATGAAGATGAAAATACAGTTGTTCCACAATCAGCTGTTAAAGAATTCCAATTGCTTGAGGATTTGATGCTTAATAATGACAGAAATTATTCCAAAAACTTGAGCGTAAGAAACTCTATCCCTAAACTAAGTATACTTTAAACCAAATGTTTCAAGTATTAAGAATTGCATGCTTAATCAGTTAATCCCACCGCATAATGTTCTTTACAATTTACAACTCCGTTATATATCTTAGGACACTGCCGCAGACGTTAGTGGTAAAGATCAAAATAATGAGGCAGATGCTAATGGTAGGCGCTTGTCAGCTAGAAAACAATCAGCTACAGCCGCTGCAGACTCAGAAAAGTCTTCATTCTCAAGGAGTAGAAATAATTCAGATAGCACTGTGGTCGCTCCGAAAATTGTACCAGTCTTCACAGGAAGGGTTAAAGATTCGGATTCGTTGCCTTTCGTCCGAATGATAAATGGTATCATTATATTTTTATTAATCATTTATTTTACTTTGATTCAATGCGTAGGTTTGAAAGTATTTTAGCTAGTTAAGTTAAGTTGGTTTGATTTTAGATTGCAAGCCTAAAGTTCGTCTTATTGACTGTCGAATACTATTAGACAAGTTGTCGAGTACCTCTGCTAAAACGGTACGGCACACTCTTGTTTTATAGCACATTTTACCGTTGGCTGCCTGAATGCAAACAAAATTTACTAAATAAGACGTACTTACTTACTTGTCTTTAGTTGGAGAAACGTATACGTTCTATCGAGCAAACTAATGATAGCGGTTTTTCTAAAAACATGATTTCAACTAATGAAATGAAGAGCTTTAAACGTAGACGTTCTCCATCTATTGATAAGGATTCACCATTGTCTCCGAGAAAAAAACTCAAATCCTCCAAAAAACAAGAGACTGAGCCTAGGAAATCGGCCAACAGCCGGCGAGAAAAATCTCCTAAAAAAACAGCCTTGTGGAAGACATTACTGATACCTACGAAAGAGACGAAAGCAAAGATGCTAGAGAAATTTCGATTGTTTCAAGAGCAGCAGCAGAAATCTACAGACGATAAATCAAACAAATCTGAAAACAGTATTCTACCGGAGACAACTGTCGAGGAAGATCAGAAGCAGTCAAATACGGAAAACACAGAACAGCATAATAATTTATCTTTGAAATGCACAGTTGTAGCTTCTACGAGTTTACCGACTTCGCAAGTCTTAGAAACGCCTATTGTATGCAAAAATATAGCCGATGATATTACCCAAGATCAAAAACAGGCATTGAAAGCAGCCTGGAATAAGTTTCAGAAAGACAAAGATGAGAAAAAAACACAAGAATCTGATCTGAATAAATCAACTGAATCTGATCTTTCCCAAGTATTAGACTTCTCGGAGATCGGGCGGAAAGAAACTGGTAAAGATGGAGCATCAAGCCTTGATGAGGAGACGCAAATCATATGCAAAAAAGGGGTTGATATTAGCCAAGATCAAAAACAGGCATTGAAAGCGGCCTGGAATAAGTTTCAGAAAGAAAAAGATGAGAAAAAAAAACAAGAATCTGATCTGAATAAATCAACTGAATCTAAGCTTTCCCAAGTATTAGACGTCTCGGAGATCGGGCGGAAAGAAATTGGTAAAGATGGAGCATCAAGCCTTGATGAGGAGACGCAAATCATATGCAAAAAAGGGGTTGATATTAGCCGAGATCATAAAGAGGCATGGGAAGCGGCCTGGAATATGTTTCAGAAACGGAAAGATGAGAAAAAAACACAAGAATCTGATCTGAATAAACAAGCTGAATCTAGTCTTTCACCGGTACCAGACACCTCGGAGATTGGGAGGAAATATACCGGTGAAGATAAAGCATCAAACCTTGATGTGGAAACGGAAGTCGAGAAAGGAGTTGCAACTTCTCCTAAATTAGGAAGTCCTAAAGCTGTAGAAGATCCACGTAAGTAGAAAACTCAATGTTCAGCTAACAATTATTCTTCACAATCGAATTTTCTTACTTATAGTTTCTTTTAAATTATTGTGTTTCAGATGTGTTCGTCATTGACCCGCTACAGAATTTCAATAACAGTGCAGATGAAACTTACATATATGACGGAGAGCCGGAGTTAATCATCGATATGGAAGAGTACGAAGACTTTTCGTAAAGCTCGTTCATTAATTATGTTGTCAGCATTGTTGGTTTGATTAATTAGAGAGTTAGATGACCAAAGTCGAGTCGCACGTGATTTATTGACAGCGTACTAGTAGGCGTTGCGATTAATAATTTTACAAATTATAGTTTTGCGAAATCATCGACGGTAAGTAAGCCTGAAATACATTCAGATAGCTCTTTGCATAGCAGATTGACAATTGACAAACAACTAAGAAAATCTGCTTTCCATTTAGGTACTCACCCTTCTACGTTTTACTAAACTGATTAGCGAGGTTAGTCACTATCCATCACCAGTATTCTTTTATGTTCTTATTGTACCTATATTCAGTTATTCAGAGGCAAAGTATTTCATTTTTCGGTACAATTCAATATTGGTTCAATTGTTCTCTACTTCTAATAGAATTAGGTACTACTGTACTTAATTGCACATTTTATGGACAATGTTAGTCAAATTAAATCACTAAGTTTGACATACTACTATGTACGTTACACAACACAATATTTGTAGTACGGAATGATTAATGATGCAGTATGAGGGGAGTTGACAATCAATATTGAAAAGTTTTAATATCACAGTTGACTTATTAAACTCGTTCAAACTATATTAATTGGAGATTTAATTTCGAATTTTATTCATACTGATACAGTATATCATGTATAGTTCATGCATACTACATTATTAATTCAGTGGCCTTAATTCTTTTAATTTCATCTTATAATCAACAGTTTTTTCATAAAGGCAGTAATTATTAAGTATCGACAGATACTTTATGCGAATGCTCTTGTGTCCGTCTGTCTGTCCGTCTGTCTGTCCGTCCG
>JAQFYM010005255.1:0-13657 GCA_034694785.1 Agrenia bidenticulata
TAATTGTCTACTTGATTTTTTGGTACTAGTTTCATGTCATTTGGCTCTGATGGCTTAAAACCATCGCATTGTAAGTCCAACTTCGTAGAGACCACTGGAAAGATCAATGGATTTACAGAGCTGATTTTGAAAATTATTTGAACTATTGCTTGGAAAATATTCCAAACTGGAGCTGGAACACAACGTAACATAAAAATCCGTGTACTCGGATAAGTTGTCCATTTTATTAGTTTTTTTGGCTTGTAATTTTAGAACGGAACTTTCTGTAGCTCGGCTTCGTAAAACTGTCCTTCTACTTGTTCGTTACTCATGTCAGTAAGAACATAGACTGGAACTGGCTGAAGTGGCTTAACTTCTTTTATAATAAAATTTTCTTTTGAGAAGCTCTGGTCGTAAGATTTCTGAAAAATCAATTTTGTAACTGCAATTTTGACAACTTTTAAATGTAGGAATTATTCTTTTTTGATCTATAAATTTATGGTAAAGGTTAGCCCAGACTCGACTCTCATTTTTTTTATTGACCTGATTGGGAGTCATTTTTATGCTACCGTTAAAACTATTATTAATCGACCTTTGAATATCATCTATATAGTCTATCTAGTTTTTCTTGTTAGTTTTAGTGAATAACCTTGCCAAAATTCGCTTCACACGACCCACGTACCGCTCTGCTAAACTTGCCTTTAATTTTGAATGGGTATGATAAACTTTGCATTTATATGATTTCAGCATATTCGTAACCTTTTTGGAAAATATCGCTTTCTCTTGATCAAACCAAAGCAATTTGGGAGATGATTTGGCTGTTTTAAACATATGAACCAGTGCATCGTGGACGTCATCAGAATTTTTTTTTTTAAAGGTTCCAAATAAATCTTTTTGCTTAAGCAGTCGACAGCAAGAAGAATATATCGGTAGTTTTTGTTATGAACTGCAAATGTGTTATTATTATAGACAATTATATCCGCTGACCACATGTAATTGATTGCATGGCAAACAACTGGTCTCCTTTGAAAGTTTTTACGGGCAGGTTTATGTAATGTGTATGCGTCTAGTTCACCAAGGGCATTAAGGACGGTTTTACTTGTTTTATATTTAGAATTGGCTAAAAATCCTGACAATCCACTTAAAGATCCCGGTTCTTTAATATTTAAATACCTACTATTTACATATTTTGGATCTATAGAATTATTTAAACTTGAAGATTTTTTAAAAATTGGACCCAGTCACCTTCTTTGCTTTGTGTGCTTCTTTCACTGACATTATGGGTAGCAGCGGAGGTGTTTTCAGATGTCGTTGGAATGCTATAAGCGCTTCTGGGAACGTGTTGTTTTATGGCTTTCAAAAAAACGTCTACGCCTTCTAGTCTGTAAAGTTTAGAATTTCCGTAAACTAAGCTAGACAATAGGTCTTTTATATTGCTGTTGGGTAAGAATTGGTTTTCATATGTGATTTTACCGTTCTGATTCCAAGTAAATAATCCACTTGAAGATAGCGGAACCAAAATATCTTGACCTAGTTCTTGCAAAGTAGACGGAAGTGTCTTAATAATAATCTGAGTTGGCGTTTTTTTTTCATCTGGAAATTCGCGTTCTATAATTCCTTCGTCCAGTAATCTCTCATACAGATGATTTGGTATCACTCGAACTATCGTAGCCATTATTATATGCAGAATATACTGCCTCGTTTAAGAGTCTCTGTAGTGTGCAAGACAAGAGGGCTGCAACCGCAGTATGATTTTTTACAAATAAAGCCTTTACTTTTTTTATATTCAGGTCAATTTTTCCTTGAAAATAATTAAATATAGGTTTGCACTTATTAAAACACTTTTTTTCAGTTTTGTAAAGATTAAATCTCCGGATATTTACAACACTCTCTATTATAGCTTTTAGCTGTTCAGTTGTACAAAGTTTCAGAATCTTAATTCTTGCTTTTGAGTTTTTAGTAGTAACTATCGATCTTAAAAATTCTTCATTATTAATTAAACGTAACATTTTTAGGAATATAAACTTTGGAATCTTTGCAAGGTAGAATAAAATTTCTGGTACGAAATAAATTGTGCTGGGTTGGAGAAAAATCGATTAGTAAATAACAGTACTTCTTTTTACAATTATCTTCCATAGCGTCTCGGAGAAAATTTTTACTATAAAGCCGCGTATTTAGATACTCGAGTACACTTTTGTCCGTTTCACATGGAAAAACTAAGTTGTATGTGGCGTTAAGAGCAGCCAGACGTAAACTATTGTTAAAAATCTGCTGTAGCAGAACAAATACTCCAAAATTATTGTGATGGCTTTAACGAATAAACATCTCAAAAACATGCTGACGATCCGACTTATTAGTCTGAAAGTTCAGAAGCATGTCGTCATAAATAACAAGCCATGGCTCACCGTTATTATCTGGTAAAGCGTGTATATCGGTCAAAAAGTTCACTTCCTTGTGACTGTTATGAAAATCTTCAAACTTTTTTTGTGGACTCGTGTAAAAATAAAACACTTTTTCAATTTTAATATTAAAAATTTGGTCACGTCTTTCAATTATCCATAAAATCAAACCCGTCTTCCCACAACCACTCTGTCCATACACGAGTGTGGAGGATGGAAATTTAAGTCTGCAGTCAAAAACTTTCGGATCCATGCCTTAAGCATATGTTGCCTATAGCAGTAGAATGGATACCGTCTTCATTCAAGTGTCTTGAAATATTCAGAGAATGGAATTTGTATTTTTTTTTGGGTAAAAATTGGAGTCTCGCTAGAATGGGCCAAGTTTAATACTCCTAAGCTCGAGACCAACTGACGAAAAAAGTCATGGCTCGTTCGATTTAAAACAGCCCTAGGTATTCCTGGGGCACAAAGTTTCCCAACTAATTTCGAGTTGCAAATTTTACAACATGGGCTAAACTCTTGTAAACCATGTGTACATGCAGATATATAGGAATATTGTTTACTTCTAATACTTATTATTTCTAGAATGCCAAAGTCGACAATTTTCCATTTCCCTGGAGTGCCCTGGTTTTAAGTGCTATGTAAATAATGGTGCCCAGGAAGATTAGAAAAATCGAACATGTTTCTCAAACCCTTTAGCTTTATCAAAAACTCACAATTTGGATCGTTTATCGATATAGCCAAAGAGTCGGTTTGCGCTAAAATTAGCCTAGAAAGTGGAAATTCTTTCCGAATATTATCAAATCCTTGATTTAAATGCAATTTACTGAGCTCCAGAACCATGAATCCACAAATAATGGCATTTTTATACATTATTGTTCCCTTATTCATGTGAAAAAGTGATAGATTTTTGCCAATGATATTCACGTCCTTAAATGTGTGATGTGATGCAAATTTGATGTAGTCAACCTTTGATGTACAAGTTCTTATGTAACAGTGATCTCGAGAAGTCATTAGTAAATAACCATACACAATACAAATGATTTGTTTCATAGTTTTGGCCCACAATTCTTCTCCACTTTTCATTCCCTCAATTTTTATAGCTGTAAAACGTTCCATTGGTTTTTGAAAAATCCGTGCTTCTTTAAATTCTAATGCTCTATGTACCTTTTTTAAAACAAGCCCTTTGGAAAGGTAATATTGGAGTAATTTAATGTATACTACATAATTATCTTTGTCGTACAAATTTAGAGAAAGCCTATATTTTCCAAATGGCATCTTAACTTGTTCACTTATATTTTCCGACATGTCTCTTTGCGAGGTCGAAAGGTTAGCTAAGCTCATTTGTCGTTTCTCTACTGCCATTGGCAAATCGTCGTGATTCTTGTGGAGATAAGGTGGATAAAACAAATCTACTTCTAAAATCAGGCCTGTTTCTTCAGGAATATTTTCAAAGTCTATCTGTTCAATTTCTCTTTCACTTAACCACCTATATTAATTCGTGGCCATAGGCTCAGTCAAACAATGCCCATAAATTCCATTGAGATCCATATACAGAATCTCATTACGGTCTTTGTAATTTCCATCATAATTATTCAAACGTTCAGTGTTTGACTTGACTATTCTAACGTTGCTGGTCTCAATTCCTCCTCCTATTCCGGATTCTATAAAATCTATAATCTCTTTAGACTTGATAAAATCGTATGATTCTTTGCTTATTGCAAAACAAACATTATATGCAAATGCTGAAAGAGTTGCGTCATGCAGTGGAGATGCTCTCATTTTATCCATGCAAAATATGTCAAATGTAGTGACGACAGATGCTAGCTGTAGTGTCATCACTTTTAGATACCATTCAGCGTAGGCTTTAAGCGTAGATCCTGAGATCAAGAATATTTTTTTTGAAGCAACGTAATCTTCATATGACAGATCTTTAAAGATTCTATGCTTGGAGACTCTGTGACCTTATTCCAACCAATTTTTAACATATTGTCATAAGGGTATACGATATCACACGATAAAATCTCAGGCCGCAGCTCGGTAATTTCAGAAAATCCTTGAAACAGTAATCGAAATTTTTCGGAATCTGTTCTTGTTTTAAGATTATTTTTAAAATCACGAATAAGAGCATTGATTGGTTTACCAAGAAACATTTGGCTGTCTATAAATCTACATTTTTTGAGAAATGTCAAAGAGATTATTGTTTTAGAATCTTTGGCAATTATTTCTAATTGCTCCAACCATTTGGGTTGTAGAGATTTTATAATTGTGGAGGCTTCCTGAGTGCTCAGTCCATGAGCAATAGCCACCATTGCAGCCTTTCTTATTAATAAGTTGCAATTTCGACAAATTACCATCGTGCGTTGGTATTCACCGCTAATGTGATGGTGGTGAAAGCATGGCTTACTGTTTGGTCCTATCGAACCGTAGTCACTGTCACAATAAGGACAGGTTTGACCCTTAATATATTCATCCCAAAGTTCCTCGGTTATCTTATTTTTGTAGTCTATATTTGTGCCCGACACAAGCTCAGAAATTTCCTTAATCTTAACTACTAAAGTTTGCATAAAGTGCTCCATTGGAAACTCGTCGGTATACGATACTTGAAAAATCAAATTGTTATCGTAATCAACAATAGCAATGCTATATGCGGCAATGTCCGCATTTCCTTCTTTAGTTGTATAAATCAAATCTTGTTCGCCACGATCGATTAAAATTGGAGTTTTTGGATATTTTAAAAACTGAAAGTAGATTTTATAATTCACAGTCATCAAAATTTGATGCTTGTTAAATTTAAATGATTCTTCTTTGGGGAAAACAAGCGGCTTACATTTTGCAACCTGACACCTATTAACATGGACATTATAAGCCTTCAAGCTGAATCTGCCAAAACAAAATCTACACATTTCGAGTGGACGGTGACCCTGTTTTGAAAAAAGTTTTCCCAATTTCGTAATCAAGCAATAATGAAAAGATATTTTCCCCCCTGTTAGCGTATATTTGGTGCTTGTAGTAAGTGGGTACACATCTTTTCCATCAAATCCAAAGATGCTAATACTTACTGAATTTTTTTTCACAAAGACATCGATTTCTTCAATACTTACACCACCAAGAAATCCATCAAAGTCAATTTCCCGAGATTTTCGTAATTTATTTATGCGAGGAATATAGGTTTTTTGACATTCCATTTTTCGTTTTAATCTCTTCTTTGCGTTCATGTCAAGTTCATTCCACTCTTTTGTAGTCGCTTCGGCTAACGTTATTTCGTTTGGATACAAACCTGCAATAACAGAGGCAGCGAAACAAAACTCGGAAGTCTGAACGTTAATAATTCCACGATACATAAGGCTTTTGGGCGTTGGGATGAAACCGTAACCTCTTCCTAACTGTGGTTTAAATGCAATAATCTTCAGGTTCATCTGATGTATTTTTTTTAATCTCCAACCTAAACCGTGATCGATATGCATATCGAGGCTAACTTGTAAGTATTCGTATGCAGTAACCACTGGTTCCGGTGTAATTTTCGAATTTGTGTAATCAAGATAAGTTCCAAAAAAAGTATGCAGCTTAATCTCTTCGTCGCTTATTTTCTCTAATTCAGTATCCAACGAGATACTCACTTTGACTCCATAATAGAAATGTATAAACCCGTCAATTAAATGTTCAAGATCAAGTTTCACATATTCAAACGCGTCTGCAAATGAACCTAGCATAAAATCTGAGAATGGTTTCGAAAACATGACAATCGCTGCTCCATGAACCGATTTTTCCAATTTAAACATGCCAGTATTCAACATAGGAGGCAGCGTTGACATTGCTACCCCTGAACTCCCTCCAAACATGTAAAGTAAAGTGATATAGCACTTACTGCAGTGCAAACACTTGTGGCACTGCTCTTCGTGGCGAAAATATTGAGCCATGAAAAAAAAACGTGATTCGCAGCTGGGATAGGTGCAACGAAATCGTTTAATTACCGGTTTGTGACGCTGTCCAATTTCCTGGGTTTCAACAACCTCAATGGCTGGTCGGTAGAGCAATATTGGTTCCATGTTGTTTGGTCAGGTGGAATATGAAGTTTTTGTTTGATCTTATTCCAATAAATGCATTATACTATTCCAGTACAAAAGATACCACTGAGTAGATGGGCTTCGAAACAATTTATATGATATAAGACAGTGGACTTCTTCAAGAGTTAAAGTGTCACTGGCGTAAATTAGCTTCTGATGGAGATGTTTTGATTTACTTGTATCTACTGCACGTTCCAGTCAAGAACTTTGTTGTCCGGTGTTTGGATTTCTTTCAGTAAGTTCTGGGCTACAAAAGTTGATTTGCAACTAGTATCGTGGAATGAGAAATATAGGCGAAAATAGCAATCATTACACAGCTCTATCCTAAAAAACTGACTTCGTTTTATCGGAGGAAGTTCACTCTCACAGATCGAGCAATTGGATTTAAAACACAGTTCACAACGATTAATTCTAAAAGTCTGGTTAGGATGAGGCTGATGCATTGTTAATTATAATATTCATCTCGTATTTCACTTTGAATGATTCGCATTACTGCTTGGCAGAATAAAATATAACCTTTTGTGATCTTGCTAAGAAAAAGGTCATTTGTGATCAAATCTCTCACTTCGTCAATTGTCAAAAAGTTTGTATGATACAGCAATGTTTGGTGCAAATAACACTGCCGAATTTTCTGAATCAAGAATAAAGTTATTTGGATCCGTGAGAGCTTGTAACAAGCAGTTGGCAATAAAGTAATCCTTGTGGAGTAATCCATGATAAGATCTTTGAAACTCGAGACTGTTTTGTGTTCTGTCACAGGTCAGGCACTTTGAAATCTGACAACGTTTACAGCGATAAATATAATAGCGATTATGATTTTCTGGTAGATGCATAGTACGCTTATATTTCTATTTCAAACATAAGTTCGTCAGTTTCAGCATCAAAAATATCGTCGTTCCTAGGATCCGAGACGGCAGGGAGAGCTTGTTGAAGACTGACCGTCTGTGGATTCGATGCACGCCAGTCGATTCCTAATTTAGCCAACTCTCGCGACAGGACATCAAATCCTGAAAAAAACGAAGTAGACGTAAACCGATTCATTTCCAGTTTATCAATCAAAATCATGAGGCAGTTTAGACTACCGGTCCTAGCTAACACGGTATAACAAAAATTCAAAAACATCTCTCGGTGTGATCTGAAATCTGAGGGATAGACAAACTCTGGGCTTTATGTGCAGTCAATGCCCATGCTAATTTAAGGGGCAACTTTCTGACAGTGTACTTTTTTGTTGTTAACGGATTAATGTAAGTATCGGATGTAGGCACAATCGGAACAGTGTTCAATTCACAAGTAGGCCCAGTGTACTTTTCAAATGTACAAAAGACACAAATTGGTAATCCGTTTTGCTTCTGTTCTCTTGGGTCATAGAGCAAAGCCTTGACAGAACCAATGCTTCCATTGCAAAGATTCGACTTTACTAATATATTCTCGGTAAGCATTATTTTGGCACCCTCTGCTAAAAATAATGTCTCTTCTTCCCCCAGTAATGGATAACGGGGTTTCTGCTTTGGAATAATTTTAATAATAGGTTTATTCATGCTTGAAAGTTTTTTAAAATTAAACTGATCGCATTCACGATTTGTAGGAAATATGAATACAGAATTTTTTTCAAAATCTACCCTTTCATCTTCTGGTAAATTTTTAGCTAGTCTGCTATTGAGTAGCCGCAAATCTTCCTCACGGACATCTTTAAATTTAATATTGTTCAAAATCTCTTAGTATCAAGGATCCGATTTTTGTCTAACATTTTCAACTAGATTTTCAATTTGAAATCGCCGAAAAAGTTTTGCCCCTTCCGCCGAAAACTCGTAACTTTTTATGGTCAAAGGAGAAATATATAAAGAGTGGTCATAAAATGCCGGCAATTGAAACAAGTCTCCAACGAGGACAATGCTGACTCCACCAAAATCTTTATCATTATTTAAGGCCTGTTTAAGTCTAATGTTTATGGAATTTAGAAAGGACGTAGAAACTAAACTTATTTCATCGATAATTAAAAATGACAAATTTTTAAGGCTTTCCTTAAACTGTTTTGTTATCGGGTGTCCAACCATAGATTCAAAATCTCTACCACTTCTAAATGGTAACTTTAAAAAGGAATGAATTGTCATTCCCGATACATTGGCAGCACTTGTTCCAGTTGGAGCGAGAATAAAATTTTTAATTTTTTTTACTTCTAATTTTCGTTTTATTAATCGATTAGAACCGATTTGCCAACCCCAGCCCCCCCTAAAACGCACAACTTTAAATTTGTACTTGCAGGTTTTCTAAAAAACTCACCGATAATCTGATCCACTTTCTGCTGACAAGTTGTCAATTTTATTGCAGAAACTTTTGCAGTATTGAAAATGTTTGGAATGGGAATAGGTGCAGATTTTTTAACTTCTTTTAAAAAATTTGAGTACTGCTTGTTTGTTGAACGGAACTGCTGTTTAACTGAACAATATCTATATGAGTTTGTATTATCAACCTTAGGAGTTTGGTTGAGAGAGTTCATGTTGGCTTGAAGTCTAAACAGGTACTGCTGAAGAATCGCTTGCATCATATACGACGGTTGTTTTTCAGGCGTCGTGAAACGACGGACTTATACCGAATGACTGACAACTTTCATGTTTATTCTTAACCCAACACTCGAAAGACTCACTAGATCAAAAATAAGCTAGCACCATGGAACCCATGGAGTTACCTCATCCACAAATTGACCCTACAAAGAGAGGTGTAAAGAGACCCGGAAACCGCCCTATAATATATTTTCCCCGACCAGACTTGAACCCTCAACTTTTACCCAACTTGTGCAAGGAAGCCTTGGAAACAATCAGGCCTTTTCAATCTCAACTTTCAGGGCTCGCGGAAATTTTTCTCGATGCACGAGAAAAAATTATTGAAATCTGTACAGATGAAGACGAACAAAACGAGATTGGAAAAATATTCAAACCGTTGCAGGACGAGCTCTTGACATTTACTAATACATTGGCAGTTGAAGTGCTGCCTGCACTACAAGACAAAAAAAAAATCTTGACAAAATCAAAAATCTTTTTTGGTTTGACTTGAAGACACTTCAATGTTTTCTCACAAGCAGTCCCGAAACATGGGCCATATTGTATGAGGATGTGGCTTATAATGAGCCCGGACTGTTCGATGATAATCGAAAGACTGAATATGATCGATACATGGTTCCTTAATCAATATACTATTGAACAAGTTGAAGCAGAAGTTCGTGAGATTTGGCCCGCTGCAATACGCCATTATGAGCTCCAAGACCAGAGAGACAAAGAAAAGGCCAGAAGAATTGCTCAACAAAGCAATACAGTGCCAGTTGCGGGAAATTCAGGAAACCGAGTAGAGATACCACCAGTTCCCGTCCAAGAATAAGAACCTTCAGCGATTGTAAATACAGTTTGAGAAAGTGTTAGATTAGTTCAAGACAAATTTCTTTTAAAATAGGGTTAAAAGTTGTTAACGATATTCATTTTAGTTTTCTGAGAAGAAACATCTCCCAATTTTCAAAAGTGAATTTTTATAAAAGATACAGATTGAGTATGGAGCGTGGAATAAAACGAGGATTCTTCTATCCTGGATACCGAACTTCTGGAAAAAGAAATAGAGTTTCAAAATTCCCGAATATTAAGTGAGTCGACTGGGCCTAAAGTTTTTAAATTGGCCCCAATCTTTGAAAAAAAGGAATCAAAACCTTGCAACTTGGTCGCAGAACAAGTGCATACTACTCCCTATTACCGCAAATCCGAATTTTACGATCACGCTGACACACATCGTCTCCCACTGATGTCGATTCGAAAATTTTGGTGTCTCGAAAATTACAATTACACTGTTCACTGGAGTAAGCAAAATGGCATCCACAATGGAACTGCTGTTGGAAACTCACATCAACAGGTATCAGCTTAATTTTTAATAAATTTCTAGTAACTAGCTCTGATCGTTTTTTTTTTATTCTAGATTTCTGCAATAGCTCTGACTGCATTGGTGCACAAGTTAAAAAAAATTCTAGGAGAAATCGATCAAGTTTCCTACAAAGATCAACTACCCAGATTTATAAACAACCCCTTCGCCAAAATTACTGACAGGAATTGCCGAGACTACTGGGATCCCTCGTTAGTAGAATCTGTAGAGGGAAGTACCCTGCTGATTAGACCATTCAAAGATATTAAAGGTAATTGGTCGATAAAAATTTTGCATTAATGAAGGCAACCCACTGTGGACTGGAATATTATGTAGTTTCACTATAGGGTCTTGTAAAGAATTTGTATACACTCTGGAAGAAATTCAGAAAGAAATTGATTTGGAAGACGAACTGCGTCTTAGCACTAAGATTTGAAAAGTAATTTAATTTAAATTTGTTTTTATGTGATAAGTTTAATTTAATAATTGCATCAATTTAAAAAATTTTAAACCAAAAAACTAATAAAATGTATGAAACGACCTAAATCCATCTGATCTCAAAAAACAATGATTGAATTTAACACACTCGAAATCATCCATTGCCATTTTCCCCTTTCAATTTTTTATTACTTGGAATATGAGCTGCATCTAATAACGCACTTGAAATTTAAATCCCACCAATCTCAAACTACTAAGTTTCAATTTTTATAGAAATATGAACTGCATGTAATAGCTCACTTGAATTATATCTATCGCCATTTTACCCGTTCATTTTTTAATGAGAGTTGGAATGCGAACTGCTTCTAATTACACACTTGAATTCCATATATCGACATTTGCCCTTCAATTTTTAATTAAAGTTGGAAACCGAACTGTATGTAATAGCTCACTGGAATTTTATCGATCGTGATTTTGCCCTTTCATTGTTTTATTGATTTTAGGGATTTTGGAACAGTTTGTTGTTTAATTGACGCATTTTAAATGCTTTTATTTAATCAAAGATGGATAAATTTTAAATATGAAACTTACAATAAAACTCAGCCTCACCTTAGACAAAATTAACTTCAAACAATCTTCTTTTTCTTACTACTTTCCCCTTTAGATTTTTTTGCAACTGTCGGGCCACATTCTGCCTGAACTTTGTGCTGTGTGATTCCGGCCAGGTACTTCTCATGTACCTGCCGAATATGCCTGAGGTGATATTCACCATCCGCACATGGGATCACTACGCACTGGTTTGTCTGAAGATCCTCAATCACTTTTAAAAGGAGCTTGTTTTTCTTTTTTAAATTTTTTTCACTCTTTTCAGGCTAGTCACTTTTTTTGTTTTTGCAGTCAATGTTTTCTCGCACTTTTGAAGAGCTAAGATTCTATCTTCACTTTCGGCTTTACACTTTAGAAGTATTTCTTCCTTCATTTTTGCGGCCGCCAACTCTTCGGTTAGTAATGTGATCGTTGCAACCATTTCCGTACGGTCTGGACCATATCCCTGTCGAGCCATCATCACCTATATAATACAATAATTATAAATATACAGCAAATATAAGGACCATATATATTCACATGACATTCTAAATAATATAAACGAGCTCAAGGCAATAATATGGAATTCAAGAATTCAAAGATAGTAAATTTTTTAGTAAGCCCACCCTGAGAATGCATTGAAGATTTTCATGAATTCTATTTCCAAGTCTAATGGAACTGTCGCAGTATAAGCAGATTCCATCGCTGGTTGAGGAACAAAAATAGTTCTATCTGAAGTCGGAGCAGATTCCATCGCTGGTTGAGGAACACAAACCGTTCCAGCTGAAGTCTCAGCAGATTTCGTCGTTGGTTGAGGAATAGAAACAGTTCCAGCTGAAATTTGAGCCAATTCTACTGATGGTTCAGGACTATACGTGAAATGTCCAATGTAACTAATCCCTTCTGGAGTGGTTGTTATTACAGCTTTTGGATCAATCTTTATGAGATCCTCGAATTCGTTGAAAATTTCGGTGTCCATTTCGTTTAGAGCGGGTTTGCAGATAGTATGACTTCAATTTATGAAATGAAGCTGTAATTTTTTTCATGAGTTTATTTTTCTCAAAGGAATAAAGGTTCTGCATTAGTAAACGAAAAGCATAATGTACAAAAATGCTGAATACAGGTATGAAAAGGGTCAAGAAAAATCATTAACTGTATAGGGCCATCCTAAATCCCATTGAACCGACAAGATTTTCTGAGAAAAAGAACATCTCTACAGAGTTTGAGGTGCAATATAGCTGGATTGAGACTACGAAGGGCTTGCAGGTGTGGCGACTGGTGTCGCCGGACAACACGTCCACTAATTACATCAAAACGGCACAAGTTCCGAAACAAGTGCCCAACTGCATTCTCATGGTAGACTTCAGTAGGACAGCTAAAAGGTTCTTGATTGTATTTTTCTTGGATCCAAACGGTTTCAAATAAAGCCGAAGAAAAGGTCGAGTTAACATGTAACGTAATTTGAAACTCTTTAGGTTTCATGTTGGGATGATGATGATGATGCTTAACCTTTTGACTGGTCTCCAGATTAGCTCTAGGATGTTGGAGGCCAGACGTTGTAGCAGTTTGAAAGGTAGAGGAAGGAGGATCCATCTTTAAAACTTATAAATTAAAATAGCATTAAAATATCATTACATTAAAGAAAGCTTCATGAATCTTATAGTCTTATTGAATTGGGCTAGAATTATTATTACCTCTAGAATTATGATCCTCATTTAGTTGCGTCTCAAAAAAAGTTCCCATCGATGTAGGAGACGGTTGTGGCATAGGCTGTCTGGAGTTTTCTTTAAAAGGATACTTGGTGGTCAGCCCTTGATGATGATGATGCTGAATTGTTCGACCCATTTCACTGGTCTCCAGATGAGCTCTAGGATGTTGGGGGTCAGATTTTTGAGGTGGCGGTTGAGGTGACGGTTGTGGCACAGGCAGACTGGAGTTTTCTATGAAAGGGTACTCGGTGGTCAACCCTACAATTTTGGGGAAAGGGACTTTGATTGGATATTGTTCGTTTATTTCATCAGAAGCCACCGCTGTTAAAAGGGTCGAAGTTGATGGAGCATCTTTCTCCAAACCTTGTAGTTAAATAAACATTAAAATATCATCACAGATAGCTTTATGAATCTCACTGGCTTTTTATTTCATTTGGCTGGAATTATAAGTAGCTTTAGAATGACCATCCTCCTTTGCTTGCGTAGGCCAAGCTCCCACGGATGTAGGAGTAGACTACAAGGTGCAACTAAGAGCCGTTTTCCATATTCATATGCACATGCTAAAATAAAAAATGCATAATTG